>PVIH01002560.1:0-185409 GCA_004025045.1 Sigmodon hispidus
TGTTAAGAAATGGTTCTTTGTTAGCTGATCAATCGTCTTAGGAAACCCAATGGAAATCCTGGAAGGATTTATATCTATCTCTTCTTGTGATTTTGGTGGGGAAGGGAATATAGATTGTATATTTAAAAAAAGGTATATATGAATAGGTCTATATATAAATGACACAGAAATAAATTGATGAGAAATCTGTGTACAAAAAAAAAAAAGAAAACAGTTTACAACCATCTCAGCAGGGTCACAACAGATCAGTCATGACATCTGCTGGTGGTTTTATATATCAAGGAAAAGCTGGTTTGCAAATAGAAAACCCATGGCATGGCTCCCTGGCTCACTGCTGGCACCTTCTCACTCACTTGGGCTATAAACCTTTATTAGGCTCTTACATGGCACTGTCCTGAAAGGGGGTTTAACTCAAAACAGAAACAACAAACAGTGGCAGCCTCACAGGCACTGACTGCAAAGCCTTGAAGGGTGAATGGCAAATTTAACCAGGGGTTTTGTTAGTAGTTGGGTTTTATAAAAAGCTGTTTCCAAAGACCTGATTTATTATAGAGAGGCTGCATCTTCACTTTATCATAGGCTTGTAGTGAGAGCAGCTTGTAATTTGACTATTTCTATTCCATTTGGGAGCCTGGATCAGATTCCATAGCCTGTTTGTGCATTTAACACATTTTACCCACCCAACTCCCAAAGTCTTGTTGGTCAATGGGATACAAGAGTAAGCAAAACAAAAACAACCCTATTCCACAGTGTAGTATAGCAGGCAGCTGGCAGGAGCCTTCAGCTGGGCATGAACTGCACGGGGCAAGGGGGTCTTTCAAAACTCTTTCAGCAGTAAAATAAAATAACAAAACTGAATATGAGCATTTCTCTGCATCTTCATCAGATTCTGTTCCTGTAAAGATTTATTTTTTTTGTATGTGGATAATGTATACATGTGTATCACATGTGTACAGTGTAGGCAGGATCCAGAAGAAGGCATGCCTTGGAACTTCAGGTACAGGTGGTTGTGAGCCACCATGTGGGTGCTGGGAACTGCACCCATCCCTCTGGAAGAGCAAGTACTCTTAACTGTTGAGTCCTCTCTCCAACCTTCACAGAAGATTCTTAATCTAATGACTGAAGAATTTAAAAACTCAAAAATAAAGCACTCATTGTCTACCTTGACTAGTTTGAACTGGATGCATTATGCAATTGGGCCAAGCAAGGGCAGCTATGAATTAGTTACCAAAAATCTCTATTCTATTTTAGAAATCCTGTGTAGAGGATATTCAAAACAACAGAGAGGCATGGGTTTAGAATGTGGCTTTGTTTCCTACCATTCTCTTCTTCCTCTCCAACCTCCAAGACATCAGGCCTGGCTATATGGTTTGCTTGCTAAATGACATGTGCATAGAAATGTTGCATTTCTTGTCCAGACTGAAGCTTTGATATCTTTCTGGTAGATCTGTTCTCTTCATTGATACTACATCTATCCCAAGCATGAGGTGCTCCTCCAGGCTAGACCCAGAATGGAAAGATACAAGCTGGCCTAGACAGTGGGCAGCATATGATTGAGGTTCAAGCCACTTGGCAGTTGTCATTTTATATGGCCTAGCAAGATACATTCAACCAGTACATTTCAGCATCATCAAATAGCATCCAAATAATGGCTTCAGGAATGGGACAGTAAAGGCATAGAACAAACACAAAGTCCAATGTAACTAACAATAAATTAAATACAAGAGAAGTTTAGGGTAGTATGGACAAAGGAGTCGCTAAGTTCTGAAAGGTGTTCTTGGTAACCATGAGCAAGTTTGATATAATCTTTACCTGTAGTATACTTTAAACAAAGGACTGGAAAACATGCATTCTCTTCAAACTCAATGGAATAACCTGTGAAAAGTAACTTGTGTTAACCATGAAATAGCCTCAGCAAATCTATGGCTATATGCAACTAATTGATATTGAGAACCCATTTTAAAACAACTAACCGTACAGCAGGTATGCTGATACAATCCATCAACCTCAGCTCTTAGAAAGGGGATGCAGGAGGGTCAACATTGTTCTCACCTTCTGTTGCACAAAAAAAATTCAAGGCCAGCTGGGCTACATGAGACCTGTCTGAAAGAATCAAAACAAAAAAAGGGGGGGGGAGGAACTGAGAGAAGGAGGGAGGGAGGGGAGAGATAAGGTGACATGTATTTGGAAGTTGAAAGCATACAACTCATGAAACAAGTTATATGTAGATTAGAACTGGAATGGGCGGGCACTCAGGAGGCGGAGTCAAAGAACCATAAGGCCAAGGCAATCAAGAGCACAATAAAGACCCCATCTTGAAATAAATAAATGAAAAATAAGGAGACTATTTTAGAATGAACTGTACAACTCTGTCACAATTACCTTATGCTGCATAAACATGACTCCCAAGCTCAGATGCCTAGCAACCATGCAAAAAGCTCAACATGGCTGCATGCACCATGTATGCACACTGTAGGAGACATCACTACATGGTGACCAAGTTCTGTGAGAGACCTTTGTCCAAGGGAATGAGATAGAGAATGATAGGCAGAATAGCCAATGTCCTCCTCTAGCCTCCACACATGCCCTATGGGTCCACATAGCACACTCAAGCAGAGAGAGAGAGAGACTAAAAACCAATTAAGCATTCTGGTTTGCAAGTTAATAAAAAAACAATATAAAAGAAATAAAAATGTATCTATCTTATCAGATAGTAACTGCAATAATCTGACTAATGAAACAGAGTAATCTTGAACAAATTTGATTTATTACAAAGCCTATTGCATGCCACAAACTATCCTTAGGAAAAGAAAACACTTTATGATTTCTTATAGTTCTGTAGACTGACTGGCAAGTCTTCCCAGGTCTTCCTTTGACTCAGTCATGCAACTGTATTATTCGTCTACTTGCTGGGCTGGAAGGTTTAAATGCCTTAGTGTCAGCTGCTGCCAAGAGCAGGCAGCAGGGTAGGAGCATGGGAGAGGAAGCTCAATTTGGGGGCGGTGTATCCTTTCTATTTGTAACCAGCCATGTTTATAGGGAAGGGAACAAGACACTATTTCTTGGTGGCTAGAGTGGCATACATACACAGGGTCAAGGGATTGACCAGAGCAGTCTTTGGAAATTAACACAAGGCAGAATTATGAGCCAATGAGAATGAATGGATTTGGCTGGCTTTCAAATGTAAGCCACAAAAACCAAGCCAGAATACTAGAACTTGCTTCAATTTAACTTACACTTAATTTAAATTGTAGAAATAGAAAAAATACTTTAATTAGGAAAAATATGTGTGTGCATGTGTTTTACATCTATTCAAAGATAAAAGTAAGGAATGATAGCTATGAACTTCACAAGAGTGAGTGACCTTTGGGAGAAGACACTGAAGGAAACAAAGAGACACCAGAGTGGCTTCAAAGGCACAGATGGCCTGGCTTTTAATTGGATATTGCATAGGTAGGTGCTCAGGAGATCATATATAAGACTTTTTTCTTGTCTTGGTCTAGGTAACTGGCCTAGGAAAATTTGTATTTAAATGTAGCACCTTTGTCTCTGGGTTGTCAGGGACTAGATCAAAGTTTGCTCATAGTCATTATGTAACCTTCTTCATGGTTATTGTGTAACCTTCTAGACTGGCCTTTGAAAACCTTGTATTATTACTTTGGCCAAACAGATGATCAGGATCACATGGGGTCAAACCCTTTAGAGCTTTCTGACATACCTGACAACTTCTAAAATCACATTTTAAATTAAATCCCCTTGACTTTGCATCTCCAAAGGGCCAATGAAATCTTAAAATTTTTCTCTTACTTCATGAGAAAGAGATATTAAATTAAGAAGGTTTATTTGACATGTCAGGATACATGGGAAGTCCTGTCAAAAAGGGAGGCAAAGCTAGCCTTCTTTTCGGTTAGTTTACAGGTGTTGCTGAAGCTGTGTTAACATTCTAAATGTAGCATGGTATGTAATCAATCATAATTTTGCCTATTATGTTAAAACATTATATGCCACATAAATAAATTCTGTCTATAAAGTTGAAATCAGAGGAAAGAAATATGCTGTTTTCTGTCTATATGTTCATTTCCCTTAGCAAAGTCAAATGCTCCTGAAGAAAATGTATGTTATTCTTTTTTCTACTGTCAGATCCTGCCATAAGACTCAGCACACTAAGGCAGAAAATAAATGCCTAAAACATAAATAAGAGATATAGATGTCAGAAATAATATCTAAATAATGCATTTTCTTTATAAATCCTTAAAACATTCAACTTCTGTACCTTAGACAGATGTGTATATGACAAATGATGTTGAACTAATATGATTAAACTTTATAAAAGGTTTTTTATTTCATTTGTATATTTATTATTTTACATCTTGTGTAAAAGGTTTTAAATTATCAATGTTATCCCTTGGAACTCACAGTGTAAGGAGTAGAGCTATTCATGAGGTATTTTAGGGGCTTGGGATTAAGAAAAGCTGTGCTAGAAGAAGGAAATCATATCCACTCATTTGCCCAAATCTTTGGAAATCCATGCTCAGCCATCTCAGCAGCTGAAATCTGGGAAAAAAATCTCCAAGTGAGATTCTTTAGCACAATGCTGTCAAAGTCCTGGGCATTCGAGCTGGTGAATCACAGGGAGAATATTCTCCAAGCAGCTACATAGCCAGTGTCCATATGACAAGATACCTGAAGACACTGGAAAGATGTGAGTTACACTTTTGAATGTCTTTTGGAAATAACAAGGGTGACACTTGGGGGTAGGAAGCAGGTCCAGGTACAAGGACCATTGGAAGGACCATCAAGCTAATAGACATTTGAAGAACTTACAAAGCATGTTCCACCTTGGTGTGATATTTGGGGTGTTCTTCATGAAAGATCTTATGGAACTTTCTGGCCTAGCTGTGTACTCCCTGCTAATTTGAACGTCGTGTCTGCCGGTTACCATTGGCCTTTCTCCTGGGGTAGCTGCCCTTACTTCTTGCCCAAATGCCTGCACTTACTTCCTTTTAATAGCTGTCTCCCAGGAGCCATGGTCATGCCACAGTCTAGCATCTGTTTGAATGCTGACCTTGACCTTTGAAAGGTCAAGTAGCTTATTTTCAACTTTAATATCATTTCTGGCATTCCTGCATGTATAATAAGAGGTTTCTGGCCCATACTAGCCCCAAGATCTAGACATGTTTGCAGCTGCTTAGCTCTGTATAGCCCTGAAGTCCAGACCAGCAGTTCCAAAGTCCCAAAGGCTTATATTAATTTTATGCTGACTGGCCTATGGCTCAGACATATTGCTAGCTAGCTCTTTCATCTTAACTCAATCTATTTCCATTAATCTGTTTAGCCATGTGGCTTGGTATCTCTACTCTTTTCTTCCTGTTCTCACAGTTTTCTTAGTCCAGTAGCCCCACCCACACTTCCTGTCTGCCTTCTGGCCAATCAGCTTTTCATTAAACCAGTAGGAGGGACAAATATTTACAATGTACCAGAACATAGTCCCACAGTGCATGGGCATATGATTGATGAGCAAATGATCAAGTAGTGACTATTGAATCTTATCAACAGAACTGCAGCATTTATAGAGTGAGATGTATCATTAAATTATTAATAGCTGAGCACATAGTTTCAAATATAGGTAAGAATGTTAGATGTAATTAAGAACAAACAGATTGGTATAACTTGAATTTTGAATTCCTATTATTCAGGTGAAGTATAATTGTTTGAGGTTTTGTTATTTTGCTTTGTTGTTAAGATAGGATCTCACTATGTAGCTTTATGTATAGCAGGCTTGGAAGTTGCTATGTAAACCAAGCTGACCTCAAATTTAGAGATCTACCTGTTTCTGACTTCCCAGACACTGGGATTAAAAGCATGTGCTACCATGCCTAACTTAACTGTATATTTTTAATGTTTAAGAATAAAATGGCACAGCAGTTAATAATGACAGTCGAAGTGCTTTGATACAGAAATTTTAGTAAGCAATCACTAATAAGCAGAGATAGCATTACCTAGAAATTGCCAGGAAGAATTCTATACCCTTTTTGTACTATTACTTCAATAATGTAAACAACATAGATTAGATCAGAGCCCAATCTAATCTTCATAGAAGCATTTGAGAGGTTTAGTACTCATGCTATTACATAAAGTAGCCTCCCAAAGCATTTAGCATTTAGAGACTTCATTCCATTTACCCCATGCATCTTCAATTTTGTTTTCAGAAATAATTAGCATGCGGCCTAATGAAGCCAGATTACTGGCTGTAAACAGAATGTTAAGAGGATACTTTCATCATTTTCCTTCTGCCAAGGAGAAATCACAAGGCAGGCAAGGAGTTTTGGAATTGACTTGTCATGCATTCATACAAAATGTTCGAACAAGATGAAATGGCAGCTATTACATTTTTAAAAGGCTTGAACAAGAAGGGGCCTTTAATGCAGCACTTTGCAGATTAAAATACCAACAAAGCAGCAATTGCTACCCTCACCAGACTGTCTACACAGAAAGTGGTCCACAGACCAGAATCTACTGAGGAAAAAAACCACGGCTTAAGGGAGCTAGCATGTCTTACCATTAATATTCCTACTATGCTTTTCCAGAGAAGATGCTAAAATGGGGATGTGTGCCAGAAAAGCCAAGTTGTAGATGGAAATGCAGAGAACTGCTACTTTGGAAGCTAATTAAATGGGTCCATGATTATCCCTGAGATTTCATGAAGAAATTCTTCTCAAGAAGAGATTTGAAGCAGTAAGTACCTGCAAAAACATTACAAATAAATTTTGGGAATCATCTGATGTCAGATTCAGAAACATAAGGGTAGAGTATCCTTTTCAGTGTGCACAGAGATTATCTCAAAAGACTGTGTGCTAACAATTAACCAAATCATCCAAGAGTGGGGTTTCATTGTCTCCCAGACAGATAGGATGGGTTACTAGAAGTAGTGATGTTACCATAGGTTCTGAAATGATAAACCTCATCAAAAAGGCTGTCAGGTCAATTGGAATTGGAAAGATGGAGGTCTTCAATATCATCTGGAAGACCAGCCTGGGCTTGATCACACGGTAGTGGTCAAAACAACCCAAAATCACAAAAGGGAAAGCCTGTCACTCCCTGGATAGCTTCTATTAAGATGTTCTTTGCTGGGATGGGGATGTAGCCCACTTGGTGGAGTGCTTGCATAGCATGCCAAGCTACAGGCTCCTTCCCCAGCAGAGTTTAGCCTAGGCAAGGTGGTACACGCCTGTAATACCAGCATTTCAAAACCAGAGGCAGGAAGATCAGGAATTTGAGGTCATCCTCAGCTACAGTGTGAGGTAAAAGCCAGAGTGGATTAGAGACCTTGTCTCAAAAAAAAAAAAAAAAAAAAAAAAAAAAAAGTACACAAATGGAAAAACAAAGATTCCCCTTGACCTTCCCAAAGAGTAGATTTGATGAAGCCACTTCATTGTCAATTCATTGTTTATTAAACAGCTTTTCTCCCCTGTAGCCTGTCTCCCCTTTTCTCTTTCCTACTTCTCCCCTCCCCCATCCCCTTCTCCTTGTCTCCCCTCTCTCTACCCCCTCCCCCTCTCTTTTTGTAGGGTATATGTATGGTATTTGTGTGTGGTGTGTGTTAATGTGTGAGCACAGAGGCGAAAGGAGGTCCTGCCCTATCGCTCTCCACCTTCATCCACATTCTCATGGACCTGGAGCTGGGCTGGTAGCCAGCAATCCCAGAAAGCCTCCTGACTCCACCCTCTAACAGCACTCTCACAGCTCTGGATTTGGATTTAGGTGCTAGGGGTTAGAATTTAGGGCCTCCATTCCTAAGATATGTCTGAAACTATTTTGTGTTTATGTGTATGAATGTTTTGCCTGTATATGTGTCTGCACACACCATGTACATGCCTGGTGCCCTCAGACGCCAGAAGAGAATGTCTGATCCGATGGGAGTGCACTGATAACCTGTCATGGTGGTGAGCCACCATGTTGGTGTCCAAGGGCCAGTTCTCTTAGCTGTTGAGCCATCTCTCCAGCCTATAATTTTTATCTTGGGGTTTTGTTTGTTTGGAGATTTTGTTATTGTTCTTATTTCCCACCCCACTCCACCCTGTCCCTGAGACAAGGTCTCTCTACACAGCCCCAGCTGTCCTGTAACTTCCCCTGTCCACCAAGCTGCATGGAACTCACAGAGATCCCCCTGCCTCCACCTCCTGAGTGCTGGGATTAAAGGTGTGTACCACCATGCCCAGCTCATTAATTATATTTGTCTTGAAAAAAGCATATATGTATATTGAAAAATTCATATATATTGAATGGAAAAAAGCATATATATATATTGCTAAAATTTCTATTGTTTAAAGAAACTTGTGCATAGAAAGCTACAGCTAATGTGAGTCCATACACCAAGTGAACCCTTAGGAAAAGGCTGGCCCTGGCCAATGGCCTCCTGGCTGGGTGCCCTCCTGCCCCTCCAGGGTCCCAATTCTTGAATTTGCAGGTTTATTGCAGCCAAGGCCTTTTCCCTCAATTCTGCTGAAAGCGAAACTTCTTAGGAGGAGGAAAGAATTTAAAGGCTTCTCTCTTAACTAGTTGTTCGTGAAAGGGAAAGGAGGTGGGAAGCTGGTGTGTGCAGAAAAGATCCCTTTAAGCTCATATTGAGTGTATTAAATGCAGATTTAAAGTGTAGCTTCTTTTTTAAGCCTCCACACATAAATCCTATTCTGATGATAAATGTAGCAGTACCCTCTAATAAGGGGGCTTGGGTTCACATTCTCAACTTCCACAGACTAAACTCTCTCTGACCAGTTCTGTTTATCGTTAGTTTAATTAAATCTTTTCACACACATTAAATCGTATCCATAAATTCAGCATTTTCAATTTCTTCTTTTAAGCACATTAATTACCAACTCTGACAAGCAAAACATCCCCCAAGTACTTTCAGACTAAATTAGATTTATAAGTGTAATGAATCTCTTAAAGATACCAATACAGTATAGTTAGTGAGATATAAAATCCTTATACCTCCTAACAATAGACCACAAATCTCAACTGTTTCTCCACTGTGTGCACATTCCAAGTTGAAACCTGAAGATTAATTTCTCAGACATACCATTGTTTTAGACCCTGTAGATACTACAAATATGAAATGCACAAAGTTTGTCCCTAGCTTACTAATGCTGTGTGTTTGCTCTCTTGATCTTTTCATATTCATTTTCAGGTCTTCCCAAAGCTAGAATGCAAGTATGTACACTAGAACTAAGGACATGGGTGCTTAACCTCAGATTGAGTGACTGCTTTCATGCAAGCAAGCTGCATTTATCTTTTGCCAGGAACTTTTGGCCCAAAGTAGGATATAAACTTCAAGGTGATTTAATAAAAAAAAAAAAAAAAAAAAAAAAAAAAAAAAAAAAAAAAAAAAAAAAAAAAAAAAAAAAAAAAAAAAAAAAAAAAAAAAAAAAAAAAAAAAAAAAAAAAAAAAAAAAAAAAAAAAAAAAAAAAAAAAAAAAAAGATGTATTTGTCCTTTCATAAAATTAGTCACTTACTCAAATCTAGGACCATTGCTGAAATTTCTTTCTGGAAAAGACATAAACAATATCTACCTCACCTTCAAAGGTATAAGTGACAAATATCTTAATTAAACTTACTATTGCTGTGATAAACACCATGACCAAAAGCAGTTTGGGAAGGGAAGGGTTTATTTGGCGTATGCTTTCACTCCACATCACTGTTCATCATTGGAGGAAGTCAGGACAGGAACTCAAAGCCAAGGCCATGGAAGGGAACTGCTTACTGGCTTGCTTCCTCTGGCTTGCTCAGCCTGCTTTTTTATAGAACAAAGAACCACCAGCCCAGAGACGGCCCTGCTATCAATCCGACTGGGATTAAAGATATGCACCACTACCCCGTGGCTGGACGTATTTTCCTTTAAAAAAAATACTTATTTATTTATTATCTATACAGTATACAGAAGAGTAAACATCATAGATGGTTGTGAGCCACCTTGTGGTTGCTAGGAATCGAACTCAGGTCCTCTAGAAGAACAGTCAGTGCTCTTAACCGCTGAGCCATCTCTCCAGCCCAGGAAGTATTTTCTTAATTGAAGTTCCCCTTCCTCCCAGGTGACTTTAGTTTGTGTGACATCATCAAACTATCCACCACACCAAAAGGAAGTGTGGTTTCACATAAGTTCACCTGGGAGATGAATTTATCAGGCTCGCTCGCAGAACAAGGAGAAAGAGCAAGTGGCCTTAAATTAACCATCTTGCAGGGCTACCCAGCAGGCATGACAGCTTCCCAAGGCTGCACAGATGAAGACATCCTTTCTTCATTCTTCCTCACTTATATCCTTATGCCTCTCCCAAGGACCCTGAGACCATGTGTAATTGGAGCAGAATTACAAAGAAATGCTTGGGAGAGGTGGCTTGATGTTCAGATGAGGATTCCCATAATTGTCCCTACCATCCTTTCTAGAGGGAATGTCAACAGGCAGCAAGCCTAGCTCTAATGATCTTTGGTGATCCGATGTACCCTTGAGGATGGCAGCGGCTTGATGAAGAGGATGGTCCTGTACAAGAAAACAAAACAATGAGCCAGGTAGTGACTGGTTTTGTGAATCTGCCTGCTGCGGCTCCTCTTTGAGTTAGAGGCCTGCCCCATTCTCTATGGTGCTCCTCCACATTGATTGGATTCAGTCAATAGTTGCGCTCTCTGATTAAATTAAGCCATTTTCAATGTTTATCTTTGCCATCTGTACAAGTTAGAAGCTTGTTCAGCAGTGTGTGATGGCTTTTAGGAAAGAATGACGTCCTGGGAACCACATGATGTTAAATTCTGCTTGACATGGGTATGGGGAAGGAGTGAGAGCCAGGGCCGCTGTGAGAATGTGAGAAGACACGAGCCGTTCATGCTTGGCAGGTGCGATAACGATGCTGAGGGCCAAGGCTGCCATGCCCGGTCATTCACTCCTCCCTCCTCTCCGCAAACCCTGACCTGGAACATTGCCTGTGTCACCAGCCACAGATATGATGGAGATAGTAAAAGAACTCGGTAGGGGCTTGCCTTGCTGCTATATGGGAAGGTGTACTACCTATTGCTGACACCCTATGATTCCAGAGGAACTCTTGAAAGCAAATCTTTCCTTATTTCTTAGCTGGTGGGACTGAGAGTCTGTAACCACAAGTAGTATTTTTATAATAAAGTTCCTCTCTAAAGCATTGCCTTGGTAGCCTGTCCTTTTGACTGTGATACTGTTGCTCTTTGCTTCTGTTCCCCTTGCTTGTGACTCCGCCATAGCTTTTTCCTAATTGCTTTCTCTTCGTGGAGCACCTTCAGCTTGTTCTTCTTGCCTATTTCCTCTGCTTCCTTTCTCTTTACCTTACGATTTTAGTTTCAGTTGTGTTCAGTTTGTGCTGGCCCCTTTCTTTCCTTCCAAGTTCTCATACTCTAACAAACAGCCTCCTGTGTCGGTTTTCTGATTTGCTTTTTTGGCACGGGATCTCATGTAGCCCAAGCTGACTCAGAACTCCTGATGCCTCTGCTGCTACCTCCCAGTCTGGGATTACAGGCAGGTGATATCATACTCTGTTCAGACCCTTCCTGGCACTCTTTCCCATTGGGCTGCATCAGGAAAAGGGTTATGTCTGTATCAAGTTAGATTTTAAATGAAAATGACTCTCATGTAGGCTCATAGAGAGTGGCGCAATTAGGAGGTGTGTCCTTGTTGGAGTAGGTGTGGCCTAGATGGAGACAGTGTGTCACTAGAGAGTGGGCTTTGAAGTTTCAGATGCTTGAGACAGGACCAGTGTCTCTCTCTCTTCCTGTGGCCTGCTGATCCAGGTGTACAGCTCTTATGTAGCTCACTCTCTCTTCCTGTGGCCTGCTGATCCAGATGTACAGCTCTTAGGTAGCTCTCTCTCTCTTCCTGTGGCCTGCTGATCCAGATGTACAGCTCTTAGGTAGCTCTCTCTCTCTTCCTGTGGCCTGCTGATCCAGATGTACAGCTCTTAGGTAGCTCTCCAGGACCATGTCTGCCTGTGTGCCACCATGCTTCCTGCCATGATGATAATGGATTAAAACTCTAAATTGTAAGGCAGCCCCAATTAAATGCTTTCCTTTGTAAGAGTTGACATGGTCATGGTGCCTCGCCACAGTAATAGAAATCCTAACAAAGACAAAAGTTGGTACCAAGGATTGAGGTACTGCTGTGATTGGCTAGATCATGCTTTTGTTTGGAGGAATATCGAATACTTTGACTTTGAACTAGAAAAGTGATTAACACTTTAAGCAGGTCATATAGTAGGGACATGGATGACAGTGGTGCTGAGGGTGATTTAAACTCTAGGGTGGCCCAGCTCCAGAGGTTTCAGAGGAGAAGAATATTAATATGTAGCCTAGAGACTGTTCTTGTGATATTTTAGTAAAAAAATATAGCTGCTTTCTGCTCTTGTCCAAAACAAAACTGCCTGCTGCTAAATTGAAGAGGTGCTTTGGCAGAGGACATTTCCAAACACCCTACCTATTGTATGGCTATTTGTTACTGGCCTTAGGCAGATCTGTAATGAAATGAAGCAAACTGAACAAGTAAAATACAAATAGACGGCTGGAGAAAGAAAGTATACTAGAAAATGTAAACAGATTAAAGAGAATATGTGGAACAAAGGGACAGGTGACCTCAGAACTCACCCAGCCAAGCTTCCAATTGGTGAAAGAAAATACAGAAAAGCTTAGGGCCGGGCACAGTGATGCTAACTTTAATTCCAGCATTCAGAAGCTGAAGGCAGGCAGATCTCTGAGTTCAAGGCCAGACTGGTCTACAGAGTGAATTTCTGGACAGCCAACCTGAGGCAGTGAATGAAACCATCAAAAACAAAAAAAAGCTGATGAAAATGTTATCTGAACTAACGAAGACACCAACCCCTACATGTGCTGGGATTATAATCTCTAAAATTAAAGAAAAAATATATCTTGAACATTGATTTTTTAGAAGCTTGTGCTTAATAAGTGATCAAATAAAGATTTCAAAAATTATATTTTCATTTAATAACTTTTTTTATTAAAGTCTTATATTCCCTCATCTGGAAAACTAATTTGGTAGCCTCTTAATAAAGTTCTTCCTGGAATATGCAATAGATATTAGCAATTGAATTGATTAGACACTAGGCAGGATATAAAAATATCGCTTATAAAAAATTAGTACTGGTAATTTAACCCATGGTCTCATGTATGCTAGACACATATTCTGTTTCTAACTTACACTCTCAACCCTTTATTTGGTTTTCAGAATTGTTTTAGCTGGTGAACAAAACAGTGGGACATCATATATAATTATACTTTGTTTCTTCTTAGCCCCTTTATCACCAAGCTCTTTTAATCTGAGACAAGGATCTTGCTAATTTACTTTGACTGGCTTTGAATTCACTTATAAGCCCAGGCAAGTCTTGAAGTTGTTTTTTTTTTTTTTTTCCAGGAAACCATGTTGAGTTTCTCGGGAAAACAGGTGGATGAAGGGAAGAGAAGGCGGGAGGGAAGAAGGAGCAGAGAAAGAGAGAGGTCTTCAATTTTTGATTCTCCTGCCTCAGCCTCCCAAGTAGCAGGGATCTGAGACTATGCCACTATATCAGCAAGGATATATCTCCTTAAGTCTTTCAAACAACAACAAAACAATAATGGGAAACCAGTGTTGAAAGAGCTAAGATGTCTAAGAGTCTGGGGAGACCTCCCAGCATCCAGGGCTACCATCCCTGGGCTCAAGAAAGCAAATAAAAAATTGTCTTGTCTTCTTCCAAGATGCATATCTGTTCGCATCTTGGAATTTTAAAAGTATTTTGCAACAGACGCAACTAGATATAATCAGGTGAAGCTAATTCAGAAAATTCATAAAAATATATCATGTTTTCTTTCACTCGCGGTTTCTTGATTTTATGTAGAAATTAAACTGTCCACAGGTCCAAAGGGGACTAATGGAAGATAAGGGTAAGAAAAAGAAGGATAGCAGAAACTGTGGGAGAATATGCTCAACATATGTAAATGTATACAATTTAAGAACTGCCTAATTGGATTTACAGTCCACTCAGCAGAAGGGAATTCATTCCTCGTACTGTAAACTCAGCCAACTGCTCATGGCCAGAGAGGTCACAGACTATAGGAGAAACCATTACTAACTGCCACTTTCCCAAAACCAATGTAATTTCTAACTATATTTGTGATAGTTTAAATGTAATTGGTCCCCATAAGCTCATAGGAAGTGGAAGTGGCACTGTTAGGAGGTGTGGCCTTACTGGAGGAAGTGTGTCACTGAGAGAGTGGGCTCTGAGGTCCCTTTTGCTTAGTCTTCACTCAGTGTAACGCTCAGACACTTCTTGTTGCCTGTGGGTCAAGAACTCTTCTCCAGCACCATGTCTTCCTGCATGCCTCCATGTCCTGCCTCGATGATAATGGACTAAACCTCTAAAGCCCTCCAGTTAAGTGTTTTTCTTTATAAGAGTTTCTGTGGTCCTGATTTCTCTTCATGGGAATAGAAATCCTAAGACAGTATTCTAAATACTTATCGTAATGCCCACAGATAAATGTAGCTCTCATCCCTCATTAAGAAGCTTCCTTTTGAAGCAGCTTCTTTTCCCTACAGAGGTTCACAACTGGTCAAAATGCAGAGAATAAATGATGGCGGAGTGACCAACCCAACTTATTTCACTGCAATGAAATCTCTACACCCTATGACCTAGGAAAATCATGAAAGAGAGAGAAAGGTTGAAAGCGCCAGAGAACCAGGATGCCTGCTTCAAGATAGTGACTCCAGACATGGCAAAGACCTTGAACCCATGAAATCTCAACAATACGGTTGCCTAAGCAAGACTTAGATAATAACAATGCCAGTTAACGCGCTAGTGTAGATGAGGGAAATGTCACAAGTCCCCACCCCTCGATGGAGAGCTGCAGGCAACATGACTGCTAAAGGAGAAAACTCAGTTTTCTGTAGGGATAAGACCTCCTGAGAGATGACCTAGTCCCAGTGGTCAGTCCTAAACATGCATACGTGTGTGTGTGTGTGTGTGTGTGTGTGTGTGTGTGTGTATGTGTGCAAGGGGTTGGATTAGAGAAAGAGGAATGATATAAACAGGGTGGGAGGGGGAAGGGAGTTTGAACAAGGGGATACATGGATAAAAACTGAAACTTTATTCACAATAAATAAAAAAAGGAAAAAGAAACTCATAAATTAAACTAATATAAAAAGTAAATAAAAACTAAAAATAAATGATGTAGAGTACTTATGTAAGAAATTCTAAAAAAAAACTAAAATCTTTAAAATAAATACTAAAAATTATTTTTACTTCTTGAGACAAGGTCTATCTATGTAGCCTCGACTAGCCTGGAATGTACTATGTAGACCAGAGTGGTCTCAAAATTACAGAGATCTGCCTGCCTCTGCCTCCCAAGTCCTGGGTTCAAAGGTATGCACTACCATGCCTGGCCAAAAATACTTTTAAAATGCAGATTATGATTTTTGTCCTGTATAAAAGTTATTGTAGATAAGGCTGGGAGTGTTTGTCTAGCATTCATAAGGCCGCACATTCAATTCCCAGCCCCAACAACATCAAAAGAAGTGCTAAAATTATATTTTGTTATAAAACTTAGTAGCAAAAACTTTCATTATTATTCATCTTAACACTTGTCAATAAATATTAAGATTTCTCTTATATTTGTAAGTGGTGTTTTCATATCATTGTATGTAACCACTACAAAATTAAATGGCTTGAAACGGAAACACTTGCTAATTTGCTCATTAATATGTATTCGTGTAGTACTGGGAGGGACAGCTGTCTCTTGGCCATGTGGGCCTTGCTTGAGTGGGGTCCAGAGCATGTGATACCTCAGTACTAAAGATGAGGGCTAAAACACAAGGATACACATATCATTGTGAATCACAGAGAAATACAGTACTGTGTAGAGCACCCATGCTGTCCTTCTGTGTGCATTTAATCTGTGTCTGTCTTACAGGTAGATGTACCTGGCCTCTATTGAATTCCTGTCTCCTTTGGGTTAACTTGTCCTTCTAAGCTCTACGAAAGCCAGTTTGGATTTTTAAAAGTGAATCTTTGTGTTTAATTGCTTACATGGAGATGTAAGTACTCACCGGGATCATCCTGCTGATTCTGCAGCTATCAAATTGCAGATACTTAAGTGCCCAATACAACCTCATCTTTCATAAGCCTTGCTGCTCAACTATGCATCTTGCAGAATGCATACGGGTGTGCATAGGGCCTCACTGATTTCTTTGTAGTTCTTTCCCTTGCCTCCAGGTGGCGTCACCCAGTACCAGGCAATTTCATTCCTGTTCTGGATTTGCAAATGATTAAAGGTGAGAGGAAAGTGTAGGAGGAACAGTGTCTGTTCTCACAGTCAGCATGTCCATGTAACTTGCCTTCCTTTGATTACCTCTCAGTTTTACCCAATAACTTCTTACTTAAAAATCTAGCCAGGCACAGTGTACACACCTAGAATCCCAGCAGTCAAGAGGCAGAAGTGGTAGATAAGGAGTTCATGCTAGCATAGGACTCGGAGTAAGACCCTGTCTTAGCAATAGTGCCTGCCTTTTCTTTGGCTTTGCAGACAGAGAACCTGTTCAATTTTTCTATGAGCTCAAACTGTTTGTCATTTTTGTATGATTTCTTCAAAGAACTATCAGTTCTTTTCTGGCTTTGCTTACTCTCTGAAGCAATCACCTCTCCAAGTGCCAACATGTCATTGACAATGGCCACTGTTTTATTCCTCAGTGAATGCTCAAGCTCTATGGAACCATGCCTCTTGAGAAGCACTTCCCACAGCCCTAGTACCATGACACACAGTCTCCTGAACTTCCTGTGTTTTCAGTTTCTCATCCCTTCCTTCTAACTGGCTGTCGTTGATGAATGTGGTGAGACTGTTCTCTGTATGCAGTGAATATCATTTTGTAATAAAGGAGCTATTTTGGCCTGTGTGGGGCACAATAGAAGTGGGTGGCGGAATCAGAGGAGAGACATGTAGAAGGAGGGTGGAGTTAAGTCAGTCTCCATCCAGCTGCCAAAGAAGAAGCTTGTAGGACCCAGGTGAGCTGGGCCACAGCCACAGGCCATATGGGAGGTAGACTAATGGAAATGAGTTGAATTAAGATGAAAGAGCTAGCTAGCAATGTGCCTGAGACATAGCCCAAACAGCATGAAATTAATATAAGCATCTGAGTCAATTTTTGGGGGGAGGGAGGTTAAAGTCGTCATGGGCAGGTTGGACCTCTGGCCCAAACAGGGTTGGAAATCATTTACAGCATTGCAATTCTAACCCATACTCCCTCACAACAGGCTTCTATGTTGCTTATTATGTTTTCAGTTTCTGTTTGACATGCTTTTTCTAAGACATAAAAATTGACATGAGCATTGTAAGGAAATACACTGTCAACATTGTCCAGCTATTTGGAAACTTGACATTCACTCCTTTTAAAATATTTGATTCTGTTTAATGTGAATGCAGACATGTCTAGAAGTATGTCTTCTTAGGTGATTCGAAATCCAGTTAAATTGAAATGATTAACCATCATACTCATCCATAAAATTGGAAAGGTAATATGTAATTAACATAGCTGTTATAAAAAGTAAATAAATAAAATAGCATGTAAAGCACTCAGCAAACTGTATATAATACAGTGGTCCTAAGCCTAACACACAGTACAGATAGTAGACTTAGATAGTATTAATAGTATTTGGCAGTATTTTTTCATTCATTTAATAAATGTGAGGCTTATTCTAAATGATAGAGACACAGAAAACAGAACAAATATGTAACATAGACCAGGTATAGTGAGATACATTTGTAATCTCAAGTCTCTTTCATCCTCAGGTGAACCTATGTAGTCAGAAGTTTCTGGCCCAGCCTAGCCCCAAGGTCTGGACCCATAGCCACTAGTCCCAAATAATCACACAAAGGCTTATGTTAATTACAAACTGCTTGGCATATGATTCGTGCTTATTATCAACTAGCTCTTACAACTTAATTCAATCCGTTTTTATTAATCTGTGCCTTACCCTGTGGCTAGCGGTTTGCTGGTATTTTTACAACTTGCTTCTTTGGGTGGCAGTTTGGAGTGTCTCCTTGACTCCGCCCTCCTCCTCCTTTATCTCTGCTTGGATTTCCCACCTGCCTCCAAGCTGCCTTGCCATAGGCCCAACAGCCTCAAATGGCAACAAAGTATATTCGCAGCATACAGAAAGGCATCCCACATCAACCCTGAGCTTACAGGGGTCTGAGACTGATCCTAGATAAAAGTATTCAAGATATTATTTTATTTTAGATCAGCACTAAGGAATGAAGGCTCAAGAATCAAGAGCTCAAGGCTATCCTTAGCTACATAGTAAGTCTGAGGCCAGCCTGAACTACATGAGACCCTTTTTTTTTTTTTTTAAAGTAGTATTATATTAGTTAGTAAAGAATGCTGGGAACAGATGTTAACTTTCTATAGCTGAGCGTAATGTCTTATAAAGTTTCAAGCTACTCACTGTTCAAAACTGGTCTAGGAGCTGGAGAGATGGCTCAGTGGTTAAGAACACCGTCTGCTCTTCCAAAGGACCCCCAGCACCCACATGGCAGCTAACAACTGTCTGTAGTTCCAGTTCCAGGCAAACACCAAGGCAAATAAATAAATAAAGTTTTTTTTAAAAAAAAAAAAAACTGGTCTATTCTAGGTCTTATCAGTTGTTTCAATATTTTTTTTGAAACAGGGACTCATACTGCAGTACAACCTGACCTGACACTCACTACGTAGCCCAGGCTAGTTTTGAACTTTCGGTAAAATCCCCCTGCAACAGAGATTACAGGAGAGACATACCAACACTCCACTCAAGAATCTCTGTCCTTCTCCCCGGCTCCACCATTCCTCAACTTCTTCTCCTCCTTCTCCTCCTCTTAGGTTTTAAGATTAAGCTCAGTTAATGATGAAGAACAACTTTTCCTCTCTCTAGGGCAACATCTGAGTTCTTAGATGCTTAAGGGACATTACATCTTTTTATTTTCATTTTATTATTTATTTAAATTTTATTTATTTTTCTTTTTATGTGCATTGGTGTTTTGCCTGCATGTATAACTGTGTAAGGGTGTCAGATCTTGGGATTACAAACAGCTGTTAGCTGCCATGTGGATGCTGGGAATAGAACTCAGGTCCTCTAGAAGGACAGTCAGTGCTCTTAATTGCTGAGCCATCTCTCCAGCCCTATTTATTTTATTTTATCTATATGAGGCTTTTTTTTGTCTTCATGTATGTAGCATATAGAGACCAGAAGAGAGCATTGGCTGCCTTGGAGCTTTGGTTATGGACAGAAGTGAGCTGTTGTGTGGGTGTTGGGAACTGAACCCAGGTCCTCTGAAAGAAGAGCATTGCTCTTAACTGCTGAACCATCTCTCTAGTCCTTATTTTTTGTTTCTTTTTTTTTTTTTTAACTTTATTTATTTATTATTTTGCCTTGGTGTTTGCCTGGAACTGGAACTACAGACAGTTGTTAACTGCCATGTGGGTGCTGGGAATCGAACCCGGGTCCTCGGGAAGAGCAGACTGTGCTCTTAACCGCTGAGCCAACTCTCCAGCCCCTATTTTTTGTTTCTTTAACTAGCATGCAAGTATTAGATTTCAATGTGGTGTCTTCTATTGCTTCAAAGAGACACCATGACCACAGCAACTCTTATAAAATAAAACATTTAATTGGAATGGCTCACTCAAAGTTTCAGAGTCAATCCATTATTACCATGGCCATGGTGGGAAGCTTGATAGTATGCAGCCATTATTATCATGGCCATGGTGGGGAGCTTGATAGCATGCAGGCAGATGTGGTACTGGAGGAACAGCTGAGAGTCTTACATCTTGAAAGCAACAGGAAGTTGACTGAGACACTGGATGGTATTCTGAGTATAGGAAACCTTAAAACCCACCCCTACAGTGACACACTTCCTCCAATAAGGCCATACCCGCTCCAACAAAGCCACACTTCCTAATGGTGCCACTCCTTATGAGATTATGGGGCCAATTATATTCAAACTACCACATTCCACTTCCTGGCCCCCATATGCTGAAAACAATATCATAATGCCAAATGCATTTAGTCCAACTTCAAAAGTCCCCATAGTCTATCACAGTCTCAAGGATGTTTTAAAGTCTGAAGCTGAAAGTCTCTTCCATGATTTATGCAACCTTTTAACTATAATCACCTGTTAAAAAACCAAAATAAAAAAGATACCATGCTTTCAACATATAATGGCACGGGATATACATTACCATTCCAAAGTGCAGGGAAAGAAGCATAGTGAGGAAATACTGAACTACAACAAGACAGAAAACCAGCTGGGTTATCTCCAAACTCCGCAATTTCATGTCTGATGCCAAAAGGCTCTTCAGATCTTCCACTCTGTTCAGCTTTGGTGACTGTAACACGCTTCTCTCTCTCTCTGGCACTGGTTCTGCTTCCTGTCAGCAGCTTTCTTTGGCAGGTACTCCAAGACTCTGACATCTCTAACATCTTGGGTTCTCCAAGGCAATTCATGTTTCTCCTTCACACAACTTTGAGAAAGAAAACATTCTCTCTAGGACATCCTTGACACATGCCTGGCCTCAACAGCTTTATCCCAGAACTCCTTTCTACTACCCTTAACTCTAAACCCAGAACCACATGGCTAAAGTTGCCAAGGACTGCTGCTTGCTGGGGCTGGTCCCTTTGTTCAGTTACATCTTTATCAGCTTTCTGTCTTTTACTCCCTAAGCTTGGCTGTCCTGAAATTGTATCTGTAGACCACACTGGCCTCTAACTCAGAGATCTGCCACCTTCTGAGGACTGGGATTAAAGATATGTACCACCACATCCATCTCTAAACTTTTCTTTAGTTTCTTTTCACAAATTGGAAATTTAGCCTGATAGGATCTTGCCCTGAGGTCACCACTCCCTTTTTTCCATCTCTTAATCTGTTGATCTCTGGTGAACACAGAATTTAGCTCCCTTCTACTTTCTGGTTCTCTATTTCTCCTCAAATATTTTCCTTGCTCAGCTTGCTCCTTTTCATTATAAATCTTTATCAGAGTTAGCACTAATAACCACACACACAATAGAGTCTACACTAGACTGTTTTGAGATTTCTCCTGTCAATGGAATTAATCCAAAAGTCTTCACTTTCGACTCAGGCAAACTTTTTGGACAAGGGCAAAAAGCAGCCACTTTCGTCACCAGAATATCACAAGAACAATCTCTAGGCAACATACTAAAATTCTTCTCCTCTGAAAGCTCTGGAGTGAGCCCCTAACAGCTCAAATCACCAGCAGCACCATTGCTTTCTATGCCCCTTTATGCCCCCATTAAGCAGTGTTTAAAGTATTCCAATGCTTTCTAAACCCAAAGTACCAAAGTCCAAATTCATCCAAACAAAAATACAGTAAGGTCTATCACAGCAATACTCAACTCCTGGTATCAACTTCTGTCTTAGTTTAGATTTCTATTGCCGTGAAGAAACTCTGTAACCATGGCAACTTTGAGAAAGAAAACATTTGAAGTGGAAGCTTACAGAGGTTCAGTCCATTGTCATCACAACAGGAAGTGTGGCAGCATGAAGACAGATGTGGTGCTGGAGGAGTAGCTGAGAGTCCAACATCTTAAAGGGAACAGGAACTCAACTGAGACACTGGGCATAGGAAACCTCAAAGCCTGCACCCACAGGAATATACTTCCTCCAGCAAGGCCACACTTCTAGTAATGCCACTTCCTATGAGCTTATGGGAGCCAATTACATTCAAACTACCACAACGGCATTCTCAAACATAATTTATTTTAGTTAATCTTTCTCTCTTTCTTTCCCCTCTGACCCTTATACTCTCCTCCTTGCAGGAGCCTCTTTCTTCTTTCATAAAACACATGTCCTTAAGGGCTGGAGAGATGGCTCAGAGGTTAAGAGCACTGACTGTTCTTCCAGAGGTCCTGAGTTCAATTCCCAGCAACCACATGGTGGCTCACAACCATCTATGATGACATCTGGTACCCTCTTCTATCTATTTATCTAAGTCTAAATCTATCTATTTATCTAAGTCTAAATCTATCTATTTATCTAAATATCTATTTATATAATAGGTATTTAATAACTACCTATTAAATAAATAAGATCTTTAAAAAACACATGTTATTTTTCTAACTCTTTGTCCCCTTTGTAATTTTATCACACACACAGTCTGAATCATCTCACTTAATATAATAATTTCCATACCCATCCATTTTCCTGAACTTTCACAAGTTCATTTTTGCAGATAAATAAAATTCCACTTTGTTTACAGATTTATCTGACAATGAACATCTAGGCCCTTTCAATTTCCTCACTGTTTAAGGACAGCACACCTTGAGGAAGGCTGTCTATGCTGTAGTCTGACTTAGAGATGATCCTATCTGATCTGCAAGGTATTATCTCTCAAAGCTGGCATCTGCTCAATACCTATGTCCTCACCTGCCTGCTAGTCACAATTTCTTGTGACCTTTTGTGTCATACCATCTCTTTGTAGTAACTCTTTCAGTAGCTGATTTTCTTTTTCAGTTAATTCTCACTTGCCTCTGAGGAAGAGCAGACAGGAAGACAAATCAATCTGTGGGCTTAGGTGTAGCTCAGATGACGGAGTACTTGCCTGGCATGTACAAAACCCCAAATTTAATCTTCAGCAACACATAACTTGGGCATGGCATGGCAATTCACACCTGCAATGCCAGAGCTCGGAGGTGAAAGCAGGAGGCTCAGAATAGAGAGCTGAAGGCAGCCTGGACTACATGAGATCCTGTCTTAGAAAACAAAACAGGGGCTGGTGAGACGGGTCAGAGATTAAGAACACTTGTAAAAGACCCAGGTTCAATTCCCAGAACCCACGTGGCAGCTCGCAATCATCTGCAACTCCAGTTCCAGAGAACTCAAAGCCCTTTGCACATCTCCTGGGATACCAGGCATGCATATGGTGCACATACATGAGGCAGGTAAAACACTCCAAATATAAAGTAAAATTAAAGAGTGAACAACAAAGGTGAAAAGTCTGGCTGTTCTCTTTAGCCAGCAGACAGTCTGGGTGGTGCTTCCTGGGCTCCTCTGCATTCTGAGTGAGACCACAAAAGTCTTAGTGGCAGCTCTTCCACAGGACTTGACCTCCTGATTTCAGATGAAAATTGGCATAAGCCCTCCCTCTCTATCCTCAGATCACCCAAAGTTTATCTAGGTAATCTGGAACTGATCCTAGATAAAAACTGTGTAAGATAGTACCTTCTTATTTTAAATAAGGTTTGAGCTTATTTTTACCTTATTTTCTGGGATTTACGTCACTGTCCATTGCGGAGAGTGTCTGTACAGTGTGGGGGATGGAGTGGAATGCTTCCTGATTGCCACTCGGGCCAGGCTTGAGTTCTATACAAGATTTTGTCCTCTAGTGATGCTGTTCTGAGATCAGAGCAGATCACCGATGTTAATGTTGGCCTCGTATCCAATGACCTGCATGGGGATCATCATAGGACAAAAAAAGAAAGAAAAAAGTCTGTGGAAAGAAAAATAAAAACATTGGCTAATATTTCACAATATCATATTGCTACATTTGTAACTATTTACACTTTCTAAATGCACTCAGTCAGCAAGGAGGCTAAAAACAAGGGAAGGGCTGTTCACAAGTACATCCTTAGCAACTGGGTCAGCCATGGATTGCATCAGTACACAACCAGGAAACCAAAATGACTTTCCAAATCAAATGAGGATATTTAGTAAAAGGAACTAAGAGTTATAATAAGCAATTGACTAATATAACTAGAACACCAAAGAACACCCTAAACCTGTGTAAGAGTAGTGAGGACATATTTGGAGTGGTAAAGCCAGGTGTCTTCCTAAAGAGTAGGATTTACACTTCACTAGAAAAGGTGTGGCTCCAGACACTGGATAAGGAAATTAGCCAGAACAGCTCTCCAGTCATCCACCACTCACGGCAGAAAATCATGGCTGTGAGAGGCCACAGGAAATACTTTCGAAAATTCAACTGGGCTGAGACTAGATAACCAAAGTGTGGATGTCTTCAGCATTCACTGGGAAGCCACCAACTGGGCTACTACCAATCCCTGATAAAAACTGATTCATTGCATGTCCATTCTCCAAGGGCTTATATCAACCATGGAGTAGGGGTCAGAAAAAGAAAACAAAAGTGTAGGGTCCAAGGAAACGGTGAAGGAAGACCCCAGACTCAAATAGTATTCAAGAACAAAGAGCATTTATTATACCAGCACACATGTGGGGTCGATTGTTCACTTGTACAAAATGGTGATGACCCTAAGATGAGTGTACAGACTTCTGTTAAGCATAACAAAGGGGTTGAGCAAGTAGCAGTTACATTAGTCTACTTCTAATTGGCTGAGGGTTAGTCTTATCTTTTGGACACATCTGTACAAGCTTGGATATGACTGATGGAGGGCTTCTGGGCTTGTCCTTGAGATACTGTGAGGCTGGCCTGCTCTTCCTCCACCTGAATGTAAGAGCACTGTCGATGAACGGCCTTTTGTTAGAAAAGACACCTGGTTTGCCTTTGTGAGAAAACTGAAACTTAAACTCAGTTGTAAAAGTGGAGAGTTTAACCCCTCCAAAAAGCATGCCAGAACTCAGAAGAGATGGCCAGTCTCAACTTTCCATCCAGCCTTCTATCTACCTGCAATTCGTAACGTAATGCCAACAGCAAAGGAGATGTCCTTATGAGCTTTGTTCCACTAACAAGAGAAAATGACAGGTAAATTTGGAGCTGAGATGTGATAATAACTGATGTGTAAAGTAAGCAGTGTCATATATGTTAGCATAGTCTCTAGAAGAGTTTATTATAAGACTGGAGAGATGGCTCAGCATTTAATATCCACACTGAAGATAGAGCCTCTAACTCATGTACTCTCTGGGCACAGACCACACCCGATCCTGAAGAAGTTAATGGCAAGAGACTGCCTCAGTCTCTTCCTCTTGGTCCTATTTTCTGCTACTGTCATGGTTTGAGGCAGGGTGTAGTAAGAAGTTTCTGTAAGTAAATAAGATCCATAATCCATCATTTTGGGGGAATGCGGTCATAGTTCTCTAGACTACTTCCTGCTGATTGGGAGCTCTGGTAATCCTATGGGGATCCTGAGAAAATTCAGGATTATAATAAAGTCCTGACTGGAGTATTCTGTGAAGCTGGCTTAACCAGTCACCTAAAGCTGTTCTGGATGCAGAGCTGAGAGGAAACTGTACCACAGGTGCTCTGAAATGTTATATCATCTGGGTCATTTGTTCCCATTGGAAATTTTTCTGGGAGTCTTCCTCAATCAAATCTTATTTTTAAAGCCAGAAGTGAATCAACAGCTTCTCATTTTCTGTGGAAATAAGAAAAAAACCTCTGCTCCAAAGAAATATAACTTTTGACTTCAATTTTGAAGTCAAGTTATTTATAAAATATATAGGTTGAGCTAATCCAGCAGCTTTTATAATCAAGTGTCATTTAGCAGTTCTTGCTTCTTCTTTTGCAGTCAAAACAACCAAAGACTAGGCAATAACATACAGTATCTGTTAGTTTTTTGCACGTATCGCGTGAATGGAATCTCAACACCGGAAGTACCACACTAGAGTTTATTACAGCAGGGAGCAGAGATAGGGGCAAAAGGGAGCAGAGAGAAAAGGGGAAGGGGAAGGGGGGAGGGGAAGAAGGGGCGGGCACTCCTGTGAGCCCTTTCTTTAAAGGGGTGGGTGGGCCCATGTTTGCATCACCACACCCAAGGGGATGATTGACAGTTACATTCCAGGTGAATGCAAGCTTTGGAAATCCTTACAGTATCCAGACTGTCTGTGTGATTTCTATCCTTATATAGCTTATTATTATTTTATTTTATTTTTAAAAGACTTTATCATTTTTCTTTTCTCTCCCAAGCCTACATATATTTTTAAACAGACTATAAACTCTTTAGAGTTTTTCAAAATCTGTCTCTACGGTAAATCTTTTATCTTTTTGTGACCACACTTTTAATCTGTTAAAGTGTGGATAGGATTAAAGGCTCAGCTCCATCAGTTTGCTCCATCCAGATCTTTGGTCTGTAGAGCTTAGCTTCATGAACCACATTTACCACCCCAACTCTGGGGACTTTTAGGGTCCACACTGCCACCAAGTAGAGCACAGCTTTCCACTGCTCATAAACACCATTTTAAGTGTATGGCAGCAGGGCCTCAGTGAGTAATCTTGGCTGATCCTGAACTCATAATGAGTGATCTCCCTGACTCAGCCTCACAGGTGCACATGAACAGTCAATTCTTGACTACACTTATTCATAGAATTCACTCTGAAAGAATAAAGGTCAGTGATGGGTTGTATGCCAAGACAAGAGCTGTGGACTCAGAAACAATTTGAGCTTTTCATCCAGTTTTATTATTTATGCCTGGAGTTTTAGTTTTTTATTAAATTTAACTTACCCTAGCAGACTTAACTGTACCCTAGTAGCATTATAAAGATTATACCCAACATGTCCTACCACTAATCCACAGACACAGAGTGTCCATGCAGCCACTAAGAGGCTCTCCCTGTTGCTGAGTTGTGGTTTGGGGCTTGTCCACCACTTTGGAAAGTTCAGCCCCTGCCCAGACTGCTCCTATACCCATAGCATTTTAGAACACATACAGGACCCACAGGATGGTTTGGAAATGCCTTGGAATATACAATTTGGGCATCCACTGACTGCATCAAATATAGAAAAGCTACTGCCAAGACCTGGAACTGGTTTTCATGTAAAGAAGTTGAAAACTACCTTTTCCATGTTGCCACAGCATAATTTCCCTAATACCCACAAAAATTCTAAAGAAAAAAGTATCATGGGTATTATTAATATGTTGTATATCAAACATAGCACTTGCTCAATAATTCATGGTTGTTATCAAATGAATATCTCTATTGCCCAATCCAAATATATTAAAGTCATGGTCGATGTGCCATTAAAACCCTTTTGAATTTTAGAAATGCACTGTTGATACACTTTTATAACAGATTAATGTTTCGATGTTAGAATTACACAAACACCCACACACTGTCTGTTTAAAAATTCATCTTTATTGAATGAGAAATCCATAAACTGAAGTCAACTTTACATGAATACATTTTTTTTCTTCACTTCCCACCATTTCATTTGGCTGCCTGAAAAGTTTTCATGTCTTTATATACAATCTGATTCCTTTCAAACTGCTCAAAGACAAATACAAACACTGTCTTATGTAAGGTACAAAAACAGGTCCTGGAATACAACATGATCCAAGTGAAGGCATAGATCTGTTGTCAGGTCTTCTGCACAGGTGATGAGAGGCTCAGAAGGTCCCTGGTAGTGACCACAAAAAGTTCACAGCTCTTTACACAATGAACAATATGCTCAATTCTCTATGGTTTTCATTTACAGAGTTTCAAATATTCTGCAGAAACTAAAAAAGAAAGAGCTACTATTGTGGAAATAGAATCAGAGGCAGAGAAGAATATTTAGACATTGGTTCCCTAGATCATTGAAAATTAGTTTTTTACTATTATCTGTTAGAGCTGCCCTTATAAAGTACTGCACACTAGGTAACTCAAACACAACGGGAATTTATTGTGTCTTTTCTAGAGGTCAGAAATCCAAAAGCAGGAATCAGGAGGGTCGTGTGGTCTCCAAAGTCACTAAGGAAAGATCTATTCCAGGGCTTTGCTGGTTCCTGCTAGTCCCTTGGTGTGTGGGCAACCATAATTTCAAGCTTCACATGGCATTCTCTCTGTATGCATGCCTGTCTCTATGTCCAAA
This sequence comes from Sigmodon hispidus, assembly GCA_004025045.1. NCBI lineage: Eukaryota > Metazoa > Chordata > Mammalia > Rodentia > Cricetidae > Sigmodon > Sigmodon hispidus. The sequence continues at coordinate 27,793 of PVIH01002560.1, forward strand.
CTTAGCCTCTATTTGATGACACTTATCACGTTGGATTAGGGTACACCTTAATGATTGCCTCATCTTAAGTTGGTTATATTTAAGTACCTGGTTTCCAAATATAGTCATTTTCATAGGTAAGGGGGGGTGTTACAAGAACCTAAAGGAAACACAACTCAACTTCCTTTCTTTCTGACTTCGCCAAATATACTGATGCTCAGTAACTCTTCATTCATTCACTCAGCATTTGTTCAATTAACATTTAATTACACATTAAATTAATTACACATTAACATTTAATTACACATGTCAAATTCTTTGATGGCACGCAAAGATAAGGTGGACTCAGAGGTCCTGTCCTTGAGAAGCTACACTTTGGAGGGAAGCAGAAACACACTTACTATAGTAGTAAGTATTGTTGTTGAGGCAAAATAGCTGCCTATTAAAATAAAAAATTTTCATTAGCCTTTATAACAGTGTGTCAAGTTATGTATCAGACAAATACTTGGAGGACTCAGGGAGAGACTATATTGTACTAGATATAAAGATTATTTTCACAAATTAGGGAGCATTTGAATTTGGGTCTTAAGGGGTATGAGGAAACATACTTTAGGTAGTTCAAAGATGATTGTAGTGAGCTGTAGATGCCATCCTCTATCAAAAGAAAATTCAGCACAATAAAGAATAAGAAGCAATTCATAAACTCCATGAAGGTTGTTCGGTTTATCTGTCTTGTTATCTCCCTTGAACACACTTGCTTTATTCAGTAAGTAATTGCTATGCTGGACCTAGAGGCACAGGCCTATAACACTCCTGAAGCTGAAGCAGGGTGTATAAAGGCATTCCTGGTCTACAAAGTGAGTTACAGCCCACCCTAAACAACCTAATGATTATATATATATATATATATATACACACACACATATATCATACTATCATATGATACAGATGAGCAAAGGTATAGATATATATTTATCTGTCTATATAGATAGATATAATCTCATGGATGAATATAAGCACATAGGTGATGCTAACACTCAGGGATGGGGAAGTGAGAATTAAGAGTCATCCTCAGTTACATGGCAGGTTCAGAGTAAGCCAGAGATATATTTGTCCCTAAATTAACAAAAAGGGTATTGTATGTCTAAGGCATGACATGTAGTTTATTGGTGGACAGTCTGGCAACGGTGCACATGTAGCCCTGTGTTCTAGTTAGATTTCTTTCTTTTTTTTTTTTTTTACTTTATTTATTTATTATTTATTTGCGTTGGTGTTTGCCTGGAACTGGAACTACAGACAGTTGTTAGCTGCCATGTGGGTGCTGGGAATCGAACCTGGGTCCTCTGGAAGAGCAGAGGGTGCTCTTAACCGCTGAGCTGTCTCTCCAGCCCCTCTAGTTAGATTTCAATTGCTTGGATAAAACACCATAACCAAAAACAACTTGGGCAGGAAGGGGCTTGTTAGAGCTTACAGTTAATAGTCCCTCACGGAGAGAAGTCAGACACCTGCGGACAGAGCTGAAGCAGAGGCCATGGAAGAACGCTATTGAATGGTTTGTTCCCTCTGGATTTGCTCTGCCAACTTTCTTATACACCTGCCTAGCGGTGGCACCACCCACACAGGCCGGGTCCTCCCACATCAGTCAAGAACCAAGAAAAAGTCCATAGACTTCCCTACAGGCCACCTGATGGATGCCCTTACCAGATGAGGTTCCTCTTCCCAGGTTAACTTCAGTTGACAAAAAGTAATCAAGATACCCTGATGTAATAAATTCATAAATTGACGGTATCGACAGTATTATGAAGCTCCGGGAAGTGCTGAGTATTTCGTACCGAACATGTCTTCCCCAGAGCTTGTGCAAAAAGGTTGACGGGGTGGTTTCTGCTCCTTCCAGAGCAGGGGACCCCGGCTAACGTGGACCGAGGCACGCGGTGGCTCTCCTACTGAACCCCTCACCCAGCTCTGCCTTAACTCTCAGGGAACACCGGACTGGCCCCAGACCTTCCTCACAGCGCATGGACAGAACCCTGGGTGGCTTCCAGTCTCCGGTCCCTCGGATTACACCGCGAAAGCGCGTGCACGCCGTGCCCAGCAGAGCGCGCTCCCGCGAGCTCCCCGCAGCCCCGTGCTCATCCGGGTCTCGGGCAGCCTCAGCCAATGGGAGCAGCTCCCGGCCCCCCGGGAGCGAGGCCCCGCCTCCGCCCCCTCCCCAGCGGCCTGTGGCCCCCTCGAGCGTCCTGTAGCTAAGGAGACCTGCAGAGGCCGAGAGCCCGGTGCCCACTCGAGAACTGAGCTCCCGAGCGCCCAGCGGCCTCAACCTGTCCGGAAACACTCGGCGCCGCAGCTCACGCCGGGGTCCGGGCCGGCGTAGTAAACACACTTCAGAAACGTGAGGTGCGGTGGTCACGTGGGGCGCGTGCGGACCAATGAGAAGCCAGGGGCGGGGCGGAGGCCGCTGACGCGGCGGAGTCACCCGGGCAGCCTCGGGACCGGTGACCGGCCGGCGAACGCCCAGCGGCCTGGAGCTCCAGCCCGCGCGATCCGAGCTCCCTACCCACCCCGGGGCTCACAGGCCGCGTCGCGCCGAGGCCTCGAGAGCCCGTGTGCGTCCGTGGAGGCCGCTTCGGACGCGCCACTGTTTCCCCGCGGGCCGCCTCGCTAGGGCGAGGTTTCCGTGACGAGCCTCCCGGGGCTGCTGCGGCCAGCTCCGGCCGTCGTGGCGGCTCGAGCCCCGCGCGCTTGCTTGCGCTCCGGGGGTCGCAGGCCCTGGAAGGTATGCGTGTCCTCCGGACGCTGGCGGCGGGCGCGGGCTCCTGAAGGACGTCGCCCGTGGACCTCCGCGCCTCGGCAGCCTCCATTCATCTGCCTGCTGCGCGCTCGCCGCCTCCGCGCCCGGCCTCGGCGTCGCCTCCTCCCGTCCCCTCTCTGCCGTCCTTTCCCCACTCCTCGCGTGCGGAGGTTCTCGTGGAAGCGCAGGTGTCGATTATGAGCCCGGCTTCTCTCCCTTGAAGCTCACTCGAGGAAGTCGGGGTGATCCGCTGCGCCCCGGGCATGGGGGTGAACGCCGTGCACTGGTTCCGAAAGGGACTTCGGCTCCACGACAACCCTGCCCTGAAGGAGTGCATCCAGGGAGCCGACACCATCCGCTGCGTCTACATCCTCGACCCCTGGTTCGCCGGCTCTTCCAACGTGGGCATCAACAGGTGGCGGTAAGTCCAAAGCGCTTGGGAAATTGATCGTGATGTACACGAATCGGGTGTTGATGAGTTAGTATCAGACCTAAGATTTGGTTTTAGTCCAGGGACAGAATTACTTACACCGTTTAAGAATTGTAGATGTGGTCAGTATTAAACAGTACAGACTTAATAGTAGAGCGTACTGACGACCTGGAGCACATTGGTCTTCATCCGTAAGTTATGTGTGTGCCTATATTGATGGGAACTCTTTCCCTAATTTGTAAAATATAACTGGTGGGGGAATTAAACACTCCCAGACCTTGATTCCTTTGGCCTGTGAAAGGGTTGTAATCTTTCCTGTTGACTCCTGTGTCTAGGTAACTCATAATATGGAGAAAAACCATTCATTTATTATAGCCAGTTCCAGATCCAGCTTTCTTCCCCCTTGAGGTTAGAGGAGGAAAAGCAAGGGAACGAATTGGCTGATTTCTCTTTGCTCAGCTCTCTCACTCAACTCCTCCTTGTGGCTGACAAGATAAAGCACAGTTTGTCTTTCGAGGCAAAGTCTAATCCTTCTAGGGAATCCACAGACGGGATGCTTTATGAGCTGTTCCTGAGGGGGGAACAAATAGGACAGATGCTTGTGCAGCTGAATGAAACCAAAGCATTAGTTTGGCAGATGTGTCGATGGTGTATATGTGCTAGGCATAGCTTTGAGTGTGAGGGATAAAGTTGTGAGTGAAGTCTTTCCTCTTCAGGCATATGTCTGGGAAAGGAAGACATGTATGTAGTCTTAGGTGATGAGAAGTTCTGTAATGACGAGGTAAATGGGAATAGGGATGGACCCACAAAGTAAAATGCTGTTAGCTGGGAATGTAGCTCACTAGAAGAGTGCTCACCTACCTAGTATGTGTAAGGTTCAGTCCTCAGAACGATGGGGAAAACGTTGGTTGGTGTAAAAATAGTGGAGAATGTGATAGCAGGTTTGAAAGAAGTAATGGGATACAGCTCTCTATGGGAAGAACATTCTAGAAGAAGGCCCTGAGGTGAGAATGTGCTTGACCCTTGGAACAGTCCCGCCAAAATGACTGAAGTAAAAAGAGTGGGAAAGTAGAGATGAGGTCGGAACTGCAATGGGGCCAAATGAACAGAGCTTTATAAGCAGTTACTAAGGTCTGTGATTTTGCTCAGTGTAAAGTAGAAATGATTACAGGATTATGAGCAGAGAAGTGATGTGATCTGACTTTAGTTAGGAAAAATTTTCTTTGGTTGTGATTCTGAGAGCACACCGAATCGAGGGATGAAGAGTGAAGAAGTAAGAAGACCAATAAGAGACTTGTATTTATACAGATGCAAGATGAAAAATGGCTTACACAGAATGTGCTCACAAGTCGGTTATGGGGTGGAGCAGAACAAAAGGAGCTATATTACCATAGTCAGAAGGTGAAAACGACCCAAATGTCCATCAGCTGATCACTGAACTTTGTAATGTGGTATCCTTGTACTTGGCCATAAAGGAATGAAATATTAATACATGTGATAAAATGTGTGGGTGAACAATGAAAGCATGCTAAATGAAAGAAACTAGTCATAAAATTTCATGTATTACTGGCTTTGCTTATATGAAATGTCCACAGTGGGCAATACACAGGGATAGAAAGCAGTTTAGTGGTAACTTAGTCCTGGGGAGACTGGGAAATTATCAGACAGAGGTGATAAAAAGAAAAAAAAAAGTCCTGGAAAGCTGTGGCTGCAGACCTCTATAAATAGCCCTTAAACTATGAACTTTAAGAAGTTTGCTTATCTCTCCAAGACTCAGCCCAAATGTCACTCTTTCTATGGTCCCTTCATATCCGGTCTAGGATAATGCAGTCTTCTGAGCTCTTACACTGTGTTTTGTATTGCTTCTTATACATTCCGAGGATGTAGTGTTTATGTTAATGAATATTTGGTATCATTAGTTGGTTTGGCTGCTCTAACAACTTGTTAGATTGGGTAATTCACAAATGTAGGACATGCATTTCTCTTAGTACCGGAGGCTGAAAAGTTCCAGATGAAAGCACCAGTAGATGGCAGGGGCATTTTACTTCATGGATGACATATTCTATATGTTCTTAGTGAGAGGAGAAAATGAAAAGTTCTCACAGCCTGATGATGAGATTAGGAAACGTTTTTCCTAACTTGATTGCCCATAAAACCATTCTAATGGAGATTAGGTTTCATCAAAGAATTTGTGGGGATGAAAATGCAATGTTCAGACCAGAGCAAGTGTGATATGTATTCATCTCTCTCTTCCATTTAGCAGATTGTACCTTCCTAAAGAGAAGCTACAATTTTATTTAAATCAAAAGTTGATTCCTGTTCTTCCTATTCATGGAAGACTCTGTTCCTAGGGGATTTGCAGCAGTGAATAAAACCAAAGTCACTGCTGTAGAAAACAGAATGTGTGTGTGTGTGTGTAGGGAGAAAAATAAAGCTGAATGTGAAACAGAGACCTAAAGGGAATGAGGAAACAAGCTGGTGGTGGGGTCTGCATTCTTCATAGCATAGTGACTACCTAGTAGTCACCTGATAAGTATTGGTTTAATTTTTCTTATAGATCTAAGGTTTAAGAATGAGGCAGTTATTCTATTTAATTGAAATACTAATGCATACGTTAAACTTATGACTGAGGAACCTTATTAGCTAGGTGTGGTGATACGTGCTTAAAAATAATCTCAGCACTTGGGAGGTAGAGGCTAGGAGAATCAGAAATTCAAGGTTGTCCTTAAAGCCTATCTCAGAAAACAAAATTAATTTTTTTGGTTAATATATAACTTTTTAATCACTTAAATGCTAACGACATAATTGAAGCTATCACATATAAGGCCTCTTAATTTTTAATAACAAAATCTACAAGTGTGCCTGCATGTTTACTCATTTTCTCCTTCTAGTATATGATTTCAGTAGGAAACATGTAGATCATTTTTGACATACTTTTCAATTCTATAGTTTCTAGTTTATTTAATTTTATATTCATATTTTCTTCAAATGTCTATATTTAGTTACAACTTCTGTTTTTATGTTTATTACTGAAATATAAAGAGCATTTAAACTCAATGTAGTTCTTGTTAGTTGTGGTCTCATGTTAACAGGCATTTGAATTTTTCTCTTTTTTTGTGTCTTAGGTCTACTAGCAGCTTTTTTATGTTATTTATCATTACTCAGCATGATGATACACATCTATAATCCCAGGACTCAGGAGGCTAAGGCAGCAAGATTGCTGAAAGTTGGAAGACAGCTTGTATTCCATTGAAGAATGCTGCCTCAAAAAAAAAAAAAAAAAAAAAAAAAAGAACCTCCTATAAAAATTATAAATAATAGTGATGGTAAAAAGGATCACCTTTACAGTAAGCATGAGGTTCAGGGTCCAGATAGTTTCATAATTAGGTTTGTTGAGTGACTTTTCCCAAGGAGACTTCTCAGGGAGGACATTGACAGACAAATCCAGCTTGTTGAGCCAATGAGTGTTTTGGACTTATTTATGGAAGCATGATCAACCCAGATAGCTGTGTCAGCAGGAAGTCCCACCCCAGTCACTGTTTGCTTCTTTTGTATCTTCAGAAAGAGGATAACGGTGGTGAGGGTCTCATGATCCTTGTGACCCCTACTCACTCTCTCCCTAGGAGGAGTGGTAATAATCAGATCTTGAGAGGTCTTGTAAGAGCCTCAAAACCCAGAAGAAACAGCAGCACTTACAGGTTCTGTCTAAGTTTCAAGAACACATCAGTCAATGCTATGGTTCCTAAACACAGTAAAAATAAAAGGAAACCACATAAAGATTTGTTAAATAGAATACAGAAACTCTTTTGAAATATACTTTAGACTCATCTCAAGAATGCAAGAATAGTTCTGTAGCCAGAAGTTCCTGGCCCAGCCTAGTCCTGAGGTCCAGACTGCCCACAGCTGCTTAGTCCCAATAATCACATAAAGGCTTAATATTAATTACAAACTGTTGAGCCTATGGCTCAGGCTTCTTGTTAGCTAGCTCAATCTACATCTTACCATGTGACTAGTGGCTTTACCTGTGTCCCATTACATCTTGCTTTCTTGGGCGCAGCTCAAAGCATCTCCATGTGACTCTGCCCTCCTTCCCCTTTATCTATGCTTGGAATTGCCGCCTGCCTTTAAGCTGGCTTGCCATAGGCCAAAACAGTTCCTTTATTATCCATGGTAATTCACAGTGTACAGAAAGACATCCCACATCGTAATTCAATATTGGAAATACGTTCATATAAATTGTTGATAATTAATTAGTTAATATAAGTAAGTAGATCAATGAAAAGAATCATTTCCAGAAATGTTGAAAACACTTAATAAAATCCAACATTCATTTTTACTAGTTCTAAGCCAGAACCAAATGGATACTTGGTGATATGGAAAAGCAACTCAAAGTCTCTTGCTTGATGGGTAACATTAAGAACCTAACAAGTGTGGAGCAAGATAAAAGCTCTGTCAGTGTCATATGCCATAACACTATGCAGTGTAAGTAGCATGGGCATGGAGGAGGAAGAGTTACTGCTGTTTTTAGATGAGATGGCAACCTGTGTTGAAATATCCAAGGTATTTTCAGAGATGTTGCTGGATATATTATAAGTCTTAATCTAAGAGAAAGAAAATTGGAGTAATGTGTAGTTCAACAGTATCCATTTTATAAGGTCTCCTTTCCCTTGTTCTTCTTTAGATTCAGAAATCATCTCTGAAGAGGAGGTGTTAAGGTTAATAGAGCCAGAGGTAGTGGTTATCTGCAGTAAGGCAGTTTTTGCTGGACAGGGCACTGCCTTACCCCAGAGCTAAGTTGGATTAAGATGTAGAGATAATAATGGGTGTATTCTCTCCCATGCTCTGCTGTTTAATAGTGTAGGTGAGGGAAGTGTGCAACAACACTAGTGCTTCGGCAGTTGTGAGTGTTCTTCAGGGGCTTAGCAGAGTACAGCTTGTAAGGTCTTCCTAAGCCTCATCACCTGCTCAGGCTTATCTTCCTCCTTTCCTCGATTTGTCCAACACCTCCAGAATTCCCTCCATTCATTTGTGCTGTCTTGCTATTAAGGTCTCGTCATTTCCTCATGGTCACAGAAGGTCTTGGGAAAGCTAATTTCTTGAAAATTTAAACTCAAAAGTAGAAGAATATTTAAACAATACAGTTGAAGTGGAGAACCCCTTTCTAACATACATCCCTGAAAATAGTAAAGATTGGTAAATTCAACTATGTAATATAGTATATTTACAACTATATATATGTAATATATAAAAATTGTACATGCCAATATCAACATGCTAAAGAAAACATTGGATGTGCTAAGTAATAGAAGTATGTATGATTAAAGTTTGATTTTCTTAACACATAGAGACTGCTGTATATCAGTGAATTATGAATCACACTGTCTTACACCTTTTGTCAATCTAGAGTATGGTAAGTTGGCAGCTGCTTAGGTTCCCCAATGTCCATGTGTTGGACATTTAATCATGTGTCAGAGTGTCGAGAGATGGCCCTTTAAGAGATCAGAGCATAAGAACTATGATATTAAAATAGGTTTCCTTTCTTCCATACATACATATGTATGAATGTCTTCCCTTCCACTTTCTCCAATGGGATAATAAAGCAAGAAGGCATTTGCCAGATGTTGGTCCCTGGATCTTAGACTGTCAGGATTGTAAGCAAAATTTTTATAAATTATGGATTTCCCAGTCTTAGGTGATCCTTTTATACTTGCACAAAATGTCCAAAAACAGTGACTTTTTCTTACAGGACTTAAACAGTGAGCATTTTGGGTTTTGTAAACCATAAGTAGGATCTCTTTTATATTTATATGCAACCCTTTAAAAATATAAAAATGACTTTTAGGTTCCAAGCCATACAGAAGCAAGCAGTGGGTTATAAGCATTCATCCTATAGGCTATAGCTTAAAAAATCTTCTGTAATTTATTCCTTATTGTTTCATTGAGTACTTTTGGCTTTGAATAGTTTTGTTTTTATTTATTTGATTTGTCTTTGCTTTTCCTTTGAATTGCAGATCCTCTTCCTCATACTTTTCTTTGGGGGAGGGGGCAGTCTGCAGGCAGTATTGGGGATTAAAAGTTGAGCCTCACACAAGCTATACATAGGCTATATGGCTGAGCTGCATCCCAGCCCTCATTTTAATTTTCTGAGGTAGGCTTGTTAGGATTTTGTGTGGATCTGGTATGGCACAAATACGAATTTACCCGGTTGTCAGGGGCACAGCAGAGGCAGCGGCAGACACTTAGAAATTGTTTCTATGTAGAAAAACTTTATTGTTAGAGGGTTATGATAACAGAAAAGGGGAGGAGAGAACATTTGTATTTTAAAAAAATAGCTTTCACCTTGAAGAGAAGAGAACAGTTTATTCTGCAGCCAGGCACAGGGAACTGGCCTGGGGGCACAGATTTGAGTTGCTCCAAATACCATGTTTCACTGTGAAAGTATGTACATGAGATTTTATTACTTACAGAAAAAATAAAGTCATAAATCATGGAATTTAATAAGCACTTCAGGAAACCACAGGAAACTTTACAGCAAAGCAAGGAAACCGCTGGAGGTGTCAGATTCTAGCTGGGTATATCCTTGGCTTTTAGATAGATAGAAGCTGGTGATCTGTTAACACATTTTAAAAGTTTTGGTAGATACCATCAGACACAGGACAGGCAGTGAATGACTTTCAAAGGGACTGAAAATAGCCCAAGGTAATTGGTTTATGGCTTATAACATGTTTATTCTCCATTGTCACATAGTTCAGCCATTTAGCCTTGTAGACACATGAGCACAGATGTAGATATTTTCTCCTCTGGGGACCTCAACTTATACATCTTTATCATCATCATAAAAGCAAAAACCTGAAATGGTGCTTTAGAGCTCTTTCCTTACTTTAGTGCCTTGGGGGACAGGCATTTTAGCACAAACTCCAAAACACATTATCTTTTGCATCTCACTAACTTCATTTTATTCACACTCTACTACCTGAGTCCAAAGATCAAGGCAACTTAGGTAGACCTTTCTGTAAGGGTTCAAGAAATCAATCTTAGTGGGTGCAGTGGTACACATCTGTAATCCCAGCACTCAGGCTGAAGCACGAAGTTTCAAGCAATTTCTAGGCTATTTTGGGCAACATAGCAAGACCTAGTTTCAAAAAACAAAGCAAAAAAGTAGTCTCCTACTAAATAATCTAAGTAGGATGAGAATTGTTTTACCAAAAATGGGTTGGGAGTATAGCTTTTAAAAAGGCACCCAACATCCACCATAGAATATATATACATTGTATGTATCAATGTCAGGGAACAACCAGATAGTGTCCATTACAGATTAATGCAGGTTTAAAAATATGTCACAGGGCTAGTTAGAGTATCTGCCTACCTAGTTATGAGACTCTGGGTTTAATAATCAAAACTACAATAATAATGATAAAATGAAAAATTTTTAAGAGGGTTGGCGAGAAAGCTCAGTGGTTAAGAGTACTTACAACTCTTGCAGACCAGGTTTGGTTCCCAGCAGCCACATAGCAGACCATAATAACTATTTATGACGCTAGTTATCGATCTGATGCCCCATTCTAACCTCCAAGGGCACTGCTCACATGTGCTACATGTAAGTGCAGGCAAACCATTCCTACACATAAAAATAATTAACCCTGAAACCTTTATGAAGTTCTAATCTCTTTGGTTACGTGATCATAAGGGTTAATTAGAAACTGCTCCTTGCCACTCCCAGCTCCTTCCTTTTGTTTTCTATCTCTGTATAATTTCTTCTGCAAAAGAGAAGCCGCTCCTGAGTTTTCATTTAAATAGCTTCAGGTCAAAGTCCAGTGTGGTGTCCATGTCTGGATCTGCCTAAATATGTCATCATGTCACAAGCCTTCCATTCTAAAACTACCCAGTTCCATCTCCACTCAGCACTGAACAGTGAGGATAGAATTTCCCCTGGAAATGGAGTGATTGACAGTGGGAAATAATGCAGTATAGAGAGGAACCATATGTACTGTGGATGTCAAAATACAATGTGTGTGTGTGTGTGTGTGTGTTTATGTATACATACACAAACATATCTGTACACAAACATATTCATACATACACACATATACACATGCATGTATACTGTGGGTGTAAAGGTATAGAATAATGTCCAGAACAATCATTAAGTTGTTTATTCGGGAAGTAAGTTGATTAATTGGGAGCTGCATTGTTTGTTTGGGGAAGGCTGTGTGCTACCCACAGCTGAAGGAACTAGGCTGCCAAATACATTGTTACAAGAGGAGTCTCTTACAGTTGCCTGCCTTGGATCCTAAATCTATATAATTTGATGGTTTTGATAAACTGATATTTCCAAGTAACAATAATCCCAACTATAATAGAACAACATATCTTTTTACCATGGAAAATTCACTCTTCTAGTCTTTTGAAGGAGGTTTTTAAAAAGTATGCCTTCAGTTTCTGACCTCCATCTAGTTAGGGTAAGGTGTAGTGTTATATATACCATGAGGCTTGGTGTTTATTTCATAAACTGCTTTTCCCCAACCCCAGTATGACTGTGACAAACCCTGATTAAAAACTGTGACCCTAGGGCCTGGGGAAACAGGCCAGCAGATAAAAGGGCTTGTCAAGCCTATAGACCTGAGTTCAGATCTGCCACTTCCACATTAACAGCCAAGCATACATTGTGTCTATTATCTTACATGGCTTTGAATGAAGGGATGAGGCAAGACTGCTGATCTCTGGAACTCACTTGCTGGCCAGCCTGGCCATTGTTCTAGTTAGCTCTAGAGTCAAAGAGAGATCTTGTCTCAGAAACTAAGGTGGAGGGCAAAAGAACAAAACACTCAATGTTGATCTCTGACTTATACATCTGTTAAGAATTTCCAAATAGTTTTGTAAAGTTTATTATACATGTTTTCTTTAATTAATTATTTTAAAGCATTGATCATACCCTAAAAAATATTTATAAAATTACAGATTTTTTAGTTAACTTTTTAATTCTGTTTTTCAGTTAAATACAAGAAGTTATGATATATGCTATGTAGTATTTCAGTTCTTTGATAATGTTTTGACTTTTAATGATCTAACATATGGTCAGAGAAAATGGCCTATATGTTTATCTATATTCCACATTAATGGCCTGTGTGTTTATCTATATATGGAAATATATTTATATATTCCAGATACACACACATACACACTCTCTAGTGGTTATTTAGAAGAATATGCTTTGATTTTTTTTCTTAATTAGGCCAGAGTTGTTTGTTTATTGTCCAAATCATCTCTACTTATTTTTGGTGTGCCTATCTCCATGTATTGTTTACTTTCTCATTGTTACAACTGAATCCTGACAGAAACAACTTAAGAGAGGAATTGGTTACAGAGGTGTCAGTCCATCATGGCAAGGGGCATGGCAGAGCAGTTCATAGGGATGAAAGTCAGAAAAAGAGATGAGAATGCCACTACTTTTCTTTCCCTTCCATTCTGCCTGGGTCCCATATATTCAGGCTGAGTCTTCATCATCTTTGTTAGAACTTCCCTTACAGCCACACCAGATGTGTCTCACAATCTCACAGGTGATTCTAAATCTAGTTAAAATTGGCAGTGAAGATTATCCATCTCAGTCAGTTATTAACAGTAGAAATTTCTAGACTCATGGGTCTGTCTGTGTCTAAAGTTCTGTCAATTGGTACCTTATTATTTGACATTATAATAGTAGAAATATTTCAACTTGACAAATGGAAGCTTTGTTCATATTGTTAGGAATTATAGATGTGTATATATAAATATATTTTTCTGGTGTCTATTATTTTGAACTTTATAGTGTATCTCTTTAAATTCTGTTACATTATAATTAATACCACTATAGCAAGTTCTTCGATATTTTATTTTTCAGCCTTTCTAGGGCTTATGTTTTAGATCTTGTGAATAGCCTGGTTTTACTTTTATGTTAGTTGGAATAGTTTTTATCTTGATTGAAGCCCCTCTTTAGCTTGTTTGTTTCTTATTACTAAGGTATTTGAATTTATGTAAGTCATCTTTTTAAAATTATTTACTTACATTTTTATGTATATGGGTATTTTGCCTACATGTATGTTCATGCACCATGTATGTACAGTGCTCAAGGAAGCCAGAAGAGGGAATTGGATCCCCTGGAACTAGATTTACAGACAGTTATGCACTGCCATGTTGGTGCTGGGAGTTGAACCCTAGTCCTCTGCAAGTGCAGCAAGTGCTCTTAACTGCTGAGCCATCTCTGCAGCTGTATGTCAGTCATCTTATTTCATATTTTCTTTTGTGATTCCTGTTCTGTTGCTTTATCTCTGTTATTTTAATTTCATTGATTTAAATTTTATTCATTTTTTTAGTACTTTGGAAAGTACACATTATTTTAACTATTCATTGTTTATTATCAAATGTATATAGATCCATGTCTACAGTTAAAGACTAATTTGTTCCTTTATTGAGTAATGAAATACATTTAAATTATATACTGATTCACCTCTTTCTGATATATACATATATTTCTAGTCATTTTGGCCTTCTCATGGTTTCAGACATCTCAGGTCATAGTGACCTCATCAATCAGACCTAGGTCAATGTAGAATGGCATGGAAGGGGATGTGTTAGAGCAAAAGTAGTCAATGACCTTACAGCGTCTAGGAAGCTACAAGAGGGTGAGGGGGAGAAATGGTCAAGTGTGGATATTTGTTAGATATTTAATAAATCCTCGAATATCACAGACAGCACACAGTCAAATCCTAGGCAGACAGCTCAGGAAATTCTTGATCCTTGAGAACAAGGATAAACAGCTGAGAGTCAGTCACACACACCTTTAATCTCAGCACAAGGAAAGCCAAGAGTTGTGATTTACTCCCTTAATAAACTCCAGAGACAGAACTTCCTCTGTTTCTGGGAGTTCAAGGCTAGCTACAAAATAGAGTAGTACACACCTTTAATCCTAACCTGGATGGGATACAGCTGATGCAAAGAATGTATACCTCCTTGTAGGAACCCAGCAGAGGCAGAAGCAACTGCAGAAGCAACCAGGAGCAAGCTGAGGAAGTTGCAAGACAGCTGAGTGAGAATTGACTGTGGTGCTTTCTCTTTCTGATATTTCAGCCTTCCCCCAATAATTGGCTCAGATTCTTTTCTTACATCCCAAATTTGTGCTACTACGGTCAAGTTACAAATGTCCCCCTTAGTAGTCCTCTTATAACAAGGCCCTATCTCTGAAAAATTCTTCTGCCTCCTAACTATTCCATAAATTGGTAATCAGGCATTTAGCCTAAGAGCTTTTAGTGGTTATAAATTCCCCATTCATACCAGATCCCATATTTTTTTACACTGTGGTATAAAAATATAAGATAACAGTTATTTTCCCCTTGCATACTAGAAGTATGTGATCAGCTGTTGCTCCCAATATTAATTCTGTGAGGTCAACATACCATCTTTGTCTGGTTCTGAATATTTCCTTTCTCTAATGCTGTATAATATTTTAAATGACAATTTTTGTATTCACTCTTAATTCTGTGTAAATGTGTCTGGCTTCCTGAACCTATGTATTGGTGTCTTTTGTCAGTTTAGAAAATGTTTTAGCTATTACCTTTTTTAATACATCCTGATTTGTTCTGTTTTCTCCTTTTAAAAATCAATGTATGTGTTAGATATTTTTTATGTCTTTATTTTTTTAATATTTATTTATTTATTATGTATACAGTTCAGTGTACAGAACAGGGTACCAGATGTCATTATAGATGGTTGTGAGCCACCATGTGGTTGCTGGGAATTGAACTCAGGACCTCTGGAAGAGTAGCCATTGCCCTTAACCTCTGAGCCACCTCTTCAGCCCCCTATGTCTTCTTTATATTTTATATCTCATTGCTCTATTTTGTTTTGTAAAATGTTTTATGCCAGCCTCTTTCAATTAAAGTTAAGTGGCATAATAGCACATAATCACTATACATGCATACAGTATGTAATGACTAAATTGCATTTGCATATTTATCATCTTCAACATCGATTGATTCTTCATGTTGAGAACCTTTAATTTCTTCCCTCTTAGATCTTTATGACCTATGTAATAGTTATTATAAGCAGCTACAGACAACCAGCTACACTAGAGCTGTCCCTTTTATATAGCTGTTTCTTGATCCCTGTTTTCCAGTCTTCCTCTTCCCTCTTCCTTTCTTCTTCCTAGCTTCTGTAGCCATCATTCTATTCTGTACATCTATGAAACCAGCTTTTCAGCTCCTACACTACTTACTATTTTAGTATATCGGGATTCTTTCACTTGATGCAATGTTCATGTTGCCTCAGTCCGTGAAGGTTCTCTTCTTTTTGTCCTTGCCAGAATTTATTTTTATCTTCTTGATAATAGCAACTCTAGTTATGGAAAGATACTTCTTTGTAGTTTTGATTTGTATGTTCCTGATGAACTTTTTATTATAAGATTTTGACCATTTGTCAAATCTTTAGTAAACAAACTTACGCTGGTTATGGATATTTTATTTTTAAAGTAGACTATTTTTATTATTATTAATCCTGAACATCAGAAATTTCAGGTCAGACTGTTAGACTACAGAAAGCATTAGACTTAGATCTAGGACAGCATGTTTTTAAGCATGTTAGGCAGATGCTATTTAGTTATATCTAAGTCCTCTAAAGCCTAGAAGTGTATATTACACTTGCTTTAGCCTGACTTTTAGAGCCCCAGTGCAGGAGTGTCTAAAATTAGACAAGGAATATTATTTCTTGATTATAAATAGCAATGCTGTCTTTTGAGATCACAGAGGAATAAGAAAATTTTAGATTTTGATCTGTCTGCCTATAAAGCTGTGATTTCTTTGTAAATTTTCAACTATTGAATCTTTTAAAATTTTTTTCTTGCTTTTTTTTGAGATGGTCTCATATAGGACAGGCTGTTTGCATAAAATCTCTTCACACTGTCCTCTAATATAAAGCTACCAGTATCTGAGATTACGGCCTTTTCCCCTTAGTATTGCTTTTTTTGTCTTCTCTTATTTTCTTAATTACTCTTACAGAAATTCATAATATTTTGTTTTGTTTTTGTTTATTTTGGAGTTTTTTTGAGACAGAGTCTCAGTATGTAGCAAAGGGTGGCCTCAAACTCAGTTAACTATCCTGTCTCAGCTGTCCAAGTACTATGATTGTAGGCATGAGCTACGATCCTTTTAAAAAAAAAAAAAAAAAAAAAAACTTTATTTATTATTTATTTGCCTTGGTGTTT
Source organism: Sigmodon hispidus (assembly GCA_004025045.1). Classification (NCBI taxonomy): domain Eukaryota; kingdom Metazoa; phylum Chordata; class Mammalia; order Rodentia; family Cricetidae; genus Sigmodon; species Sigmodon hispidus. The sequence continues at coordinate 44,221 of PVIH01002560.1, forward strand.
GCCTGGAACTGGAACTACAGACAGTTGTTAGCTGCCATGTGGGTGCTGGGAATCAAACCCAGGTCCTCTGGAAGAGCAGACGGTGCTCTTAACCGCTGAGCCATCTCTCCAGCCCCCGCTACGATCCTTTTTATATTACTTTTGTATTACTGTTTATATTATTTTCTTCATACAATAACTTTGACCTTTTGTCTATTATTAATTTGTGTTCTGTTTCACATCTTTATAACTTCCTTTTTCTAGTTTTTTAAGGTTTTCTGCTATTTTGTCTAACTTAATTTAAAGTTTTCTTTCCTGGTAAGTATTTAAACTGATATATTTCCTTCCCTCCTGCTGTGGTGTAGACTTTGGGTTCTGTGCTCCCCAAAGTTCCATGGCTGAAAACTTGTTTCACAAGTGGGTGCTGTTGTGAGGTGTTGGAGCCTTTAGAAGATGGAGTATACCTATACACTAAAGATAAACCCACAAAATTCTTCCAAGGAACTGCTACGGCTGATAAACACCTTCAGCAATGTAGCAGGATACAAGATTAACTCAAAGAAATCAGTAGCCCTTCTATACACTAAAGATAGAAGAGCTGAAAAAGAAATAAGGGAAACATTGCCCTTCATAATAGCTGCAAATAGTATTAAATACTTTGGAGTAACTATAACCAAAGAAGTAACAGATGTATTTGACAAAAATTTTAAATCACTAAAGAAAGAAATTGAAGAGGATATCAGAAAATGGAAAGCTCTCCCATGTTCCTGGATAGGTAGGATCAACATAGTAAAAATGGCAATTCTTCCAAAAGCAATCTACAGATTGAATGCACTGCTCATCAAAATCCCAACACAATGTCTTTTGGACCTTGAAAGAACAATACTCAATTTCATTTGGAATAACAGGAAAGCCATGATTGCCAAAACAATTTTGCTCAACAAAAGAACCTCAGGAGGCATCACCATCCCTGACTTCAAGTTATACTATAGAGCTTCAGTAATAAAAACAGCCTGGTACTGGCATAAAAACAGACTTGTGGACCAAGGGAATAGAATTGAGGATCTAGACATTAACCCAAAAACCTGTGAACACCTGATCTTCGACAAAGAGGCCCAAAATATTCAATGGAATAAAGATAGTATATTTAACAGATGGTGTTGACATAGCTGGATAGCAGTGTGTAGAAAAATGCAAATAGATCCAAGCCTGTCACCCTACACAAAACTCAAATCCAAATGGATCAAAGACCTCAACATAAAACCAGCCACTTTAAACTTGACAGAAAAGAAAGTGGGAAATATACTTCTACGAATTGGCACAGGCGACCACTTCCTAAATATAACACCAGTGGCACAGACACTAAAATCAACAATCAATAAGTGGGATCTCCTGAAGCTAAGAAGCTTTTGTAAAGCCAAGCATACTGTCAATAGGACACAACGACAGCCTACAGAATGGGAAAAGATTTTCACCAACCCTACAAGTGATAGAGGACTGATCTCTAAGATATATAAAGAACTCAAGAATCTTGGGCCCAAAACCTTGAATAACCCAATCAAAAAATGGGGTTCAGATCTAAAAAGGGAATTCTCAGCAAAAGAATTACAAATGGCTAAAAGGCACCTGAAAAAGTGCTCATCATTTTTAGCCATCAGAGAAATGCAAATCAAAACAACTTAGAGATACCACCTGACACCTGTTAGATTGGCTAAGATAAAAGACACAGAGGACAGCCTATACTGGAGAGGATGTGGAGCAAGGGGAACACTCCTCCATTGTTGGTGGGAGTGTAAGCTTGTTCAGCCACTTTGGAATGCAGTATGGCGATTTCTCAGAAAATTGAGAATCAATCTACCCAAGGACCCAGCAATACCACTTCTGGGTGTATACCCTAAAGATGCAAAGTCACACTCCAAAGACATTAGCTCAACTATGTTCATAGCAGCATTATTTGTAATAGCAAGAATCTGAAAACAACCTAGATGCCCCTCAGCTGAGGAATGGATTAACAAACTATGATACATCTACACAATGGAGTACTACGCAGCAGTAAGAAAAAATGATATACTAAAATTTGCAGGCAAATGGATGGATTTGGAGAATATCCTCCTGAGCTAGGTATCACAAACCCAGAAGGATAAGCAGTGGATGTACTCACTTATTAGTAGACCTTAAGCAAAACATTCTTATGTCATTGAAAAGGGGGAAATCTTTAGCATGAATGTCTTGGATCTTTAGCTTTCCTTACAATGATACTATTTGAATCCAGTATTTATCCGCATTTAGTCTCCTAAAATTCCACTGAATTTGCTACTGTGCCATCCACTTCTAGAATTAAATACAGTGAATAAATGAGAAAAAGAAAAATTAAGTGACAGAAACTTTAAAAAGGCACAGAATTCTGGCCCCAACTCCCAGTCCAGTCACAGAGAGTAAGGAGAGATTATATAAGCAAAGGGGTCAAGATCATGATGGAGAAACCCACAGAGACAGTTGAGCTACTGGGAGCTCATGGGCTCTGGACTTAGTTGGAAGCCTGCATGGGACTGAACTAGGCACTCTGAATATGGAAAACAGTGTGTGTCTTGGACAGATTGTGGGGCCTCTGCCAGTGGGACCATGATTTATCTCTAGTGCATGAACTGGCTTTTTGGAGCTCATTCCCTATAGAGAGAAACCTTGCTCAGCCTTCATATGGTGGATGGGTTTAGTCCTGCCTCAACTTGATTTGCAGACTATATTGACTCTCTGTGGGAGTTCTTACCCTCTGAGAAGTGAATGAGGGTTAGGGTGGGGTGAAGCTGGAGGCTAGTAGGAAGAGGGGAGGGAAGGGGAACTGTGGTTGGTATGTAAATTAAAAAAAAAACCTTTTAAATAAAGAAAAAAAAAAAGAAGATGGAGTATAGTAGGAAGTCCTCTAGGGGATGGTAGTCCCCCGTCTATCCTTCCACACTTTCTTCTTACCAGCTCTGACTCATATCCCTCTACAGTGAGAGCTATCCAAGCTACACTTCAACCTCCAAAATTCTGATCTAAATACACTGCTTCTCTTTAGAAAGTTAGTTGTCTTGGACATTTTGTTGTGGTGGGGGGAAATTGACTGGTACAATACCACTTAAGGAGCATTCAACACGTTTTAAGTGTATCAGATCTATGAGTTTTCTAAATTATTATTCCCATGGTCTCACATCCCCCCTCCATATCTTTCTTTGTTTTTTTTTTGATATTTTCTTTTTATTTCTTCTAGTTCTTCCCTTTTCCAAACATCTACCTACATTTCTCTTTTGTTACCTTGCTTGAGATTCATGTGTTTCTTAATTAGTACCTTTTATGAGCTCTAAAAAGTTCTCAATTATTTTCAGATCTTATATGTCACAACTCAAGTGCTTATCCTCTATTTCATGATTGATTTTTTTTGTGTGGAACTTTTGATGGAATTTTTTGTAGCATATATTAAAGTTAAGAATCTTTAAGGATTCATTATTTGTACATGCATGTTTGTGGAGAGGTGGGGGGTCATATGCATTCATGGGGGCAATACAGATAGGCATAGATAGACTTTAGCTACTTCAGATTGCTATAAACCTGGTACTACTTTAAATGCAATACTTTTCTTGCATTTTCTATCACATAAATTCTTTGAATTTTCTTTCTTTTTTTGAATTAAGATTTATTTATTTGTTATGTATACTCACAACCTCTGGAAGAGTAGTCAATGCTCATAACCTCTGAGCCATCTTTCCAGCCCAATTCCTTGAATTTTCAATGAGATAAAATGTTCTCCAGACAGACAATTGTCAATAAAACTTATTTTGAATTATTTTAGATACATGGAAAATATGTCAAATAATACAGAAAACTCCTGTGCTTCCTACCTCCATTTTCCTCTGATATTAATATACCTTTTGCCAAAACTGAGATATTACATTCTTCACTGAAGTCCAGGTGGTCTTCAGCTTTCACTATTGTTTCTTCTGTTCTAGAATTCTATACAAAGTACAACATTGACTCTAGTTAAATATTTCCTTTATCTGCTTTGTAATAGTTTGTCAGGATTTTCATGCATTTTATGACCTTCATGGCTTTAAATATTATTTCTGTATTTTGCAGAATAAGCCTAAGTTTGGGTTTGTCTGATTGTCTTTTTTCATAATTAGACTGGAGTTATAGGATTAGGAAACAATGTCTTATTAAGATGGTCTTTTGGGCACTGGAAGATGGCCCAGTGGTTAAGCATTTTTTTTTTTTTTTTAAACTTTATTTATTTGCCTTGGTGTTTGCCTGGAACTGGAACTACAGACAGTTGTTAGCTGCCATGTGGGTGCTGGGAATCGAACCTGGGTCCTCTGGAAGAGCAGACGGTGCTCTTAACCGCTGAGCCATCTCTCCAGCCCCGTGGTTAAGCATTTGGAGCTCTTGCCAAAGGCCCAAGTTTAGTTCTCAGTACCACATGGGAGTTTGCTATCACCTGTAACTCTAGTCCAGGAGATCCAGTGCCCTCTTCTGGCCCCATGGCCACCAAGCAGGCACGTAATATACATACATACATGCAGACACATTCACACATACAAAAGAAGACTTAAGAAAACAACTACAGTGGTCTCATCACATCCTCTCAGAGTGCACATGATACTGACATGGCTAACTTAGTATTGGTATGTTTGAATTGATTGTGGGGTTTATTCTGATCCTGCCACTGTTGCCCACTATAAATTTGCTTTACTCTCTTCACTCAGTTTTTTACGCTGACATTCTGTGACTTAATATTTACCATATTTACATTTGAGCTAGGAGTGGAGCTTTTGGGAGCTGTGACTAGATAAGCAGGGTCTATTATTAGCTTCCTTAACTCTCATGAGCCTTGGGCTTTTATATTCTGTCTTTCTTAACCTGGATTAAGCTCAAGTTTTGTGGGGTTTTGTAGAAATCCTCAGGTTAGTGCTGACTTTAGCCCCTGCTTTTAGAGCAGCCCAGGGGATTATTTAGGAACTGTTCGGTACTCTTGTTTACCATCTTATTAGCTATTTCTGTTAGAGTTATCTTAGCCCAACGTACTGTCAACAAGCTTAGTAAAAAGACTTTATTTGGCATTTATTTTTAATACATTTTGAAATGGTAAAACTTGAGAGACACGAACATTATTTTAGAAAGTATGATTCTTATTGTAGACATTTTCTGTTGTAGAACGTTTCCCTGGGCCCATTTTGGGCCCGGAGGTTTGGACCTGGCCCGAGGCAGCTTTTGTCTCCCAAAGAAATGAATCAGACACTTATGTTAACTTCATACTGTTTGGCCCATGTCTCATGCACATTGCTAGCTAGCTCTTTCATCTTAATTCAGCCGATTTCTATTAATCTGTCTGCCACATGGCTCAGCCCACAGCTCACCTGTGTTCCTTACATGATTCTTCTTCGGGAGTCGGATGGAGACTGACTAACTCCACCCTTCTCCTACCTGCCTGTCCTCTGATTCTCCACCCACTTCTATGGTGCTCTACATAAGCCAAACCAGTAACTTTATTTACATCATACAGAGAACATTTCCACCACAATTTTCTACATTCCCCACCATTCTCAGCTTTTATGAATTTTCTTGATTTAGTCATATTTTCTCTGATTGCCTTTCCTGCTTCAACCTCTTGATTGATTGACACCTGTCATTCTTTTCTACTTCAACACAAACACATACACGCACACACACACACACACACACATGCACATATGCACATATACACATTCAGGTTTCTTTTATGAATAGAAATGTCTCAGCAGATCTGTAACATGGCATGAATAATGAATAGGAATACACTACTTTTGGGATGTCTGAAGTCTGGGAGTAGCTTGTTGACATATTATGACTGGAGTTCTTTACTCTCCATTTATTTACCTTACACTCATTGTGGCTTAGGTTTTGAAATTTTGGTCTCTGGCTTGAGACACTATTTGAAAGGCACTGTTAGAACATGATGTGATTTATAAGTGGATTAGTCCATTCATAGATTCATAAGTTGATGAAATTATTGGGAAGTGGTAGAAACTAGGACATGTGGCCTTGTTAGAAGAAGTGCGTCATGGAGTATGTGCCCTGAAAAGATAGTTCTTTTCCAGGCATTGTCACTGCCTCATTTGCTTCACCTCATGCTCCCAACCATGATGTTCTAACTTAGGCAAAATGCCCATTGACTGAAATCTGTGGAACTGTGGGCCAGATGCAGCCTTCCTCTCGACATTGTTTTGGCAGGTGTTTTGTCACAGTAAGAAAAAGACGAGCTGATACAGTGCTTATCATCCCCCGTCTATAGGAAAAAAGAAAACCATTCTTGTCATCTTATACCTTTAAAACTGTCAGGTTAGTTTTTCTGAAATGTAATAATTCATGTAAGAAAGATACAGACAACCATACTGATTAAGCCAATTAAAATTCTGTGAGTTCTTTATTGGCCAGTGACAGAGATTAGGCTCATACCTCAGTCTCTTGGTACCTAAGCTCAGAGATTCAGCATTTTAAAAGACAAAAGCCACAATAACCATAATTTATATCAACGTTAGATTAGGGTCAGAGTAACCCTGAAATGTTCATTACTGGTATAGTGTAGTAATTTTTTCAGATATAACCTGACAATTATTTTTGACATATATCTTCTTTAGTTATTTTAGTTCACATTAATTAATTTGGTTCATACATCTGTACCATGGTCAAAGTCATGAAACCCTCAAATGTGTTGTCCAGGCAGATGTGACTACTCATGGTAGAGGTTTAGAACTGTTCTAGTAGACACAAAATGGAGTTAGAGTAAGATGGTGTTACCTTAGTCACTTCAGTGTATTATTACATGCTCTATAGAAAAGTAGTGTTACATACTGCAGAAAACACAACTTTGGAATCAGACACATCCATGCTAAATTCTTCTTTTGATGTTTTGGTTGTGAACTTAGCTTTTAACCACTGGGCCATTTTTTCATCTCTTAAATTCTTTTTTTTAATCTATTTTTTTACATTTATTTGTGTGTGTGCGCGGACGTGCGCACAGACACACATGCATGCACACCTACAATCATATCCTACACAGCCTTTTTGGAGACCAGACAATAACTTACAGGAATCCATGCTCTCCTTCTACCATGTGGATCCCAGTTTTCAAGCTTGGTAGCAAGTGCCTTTACCTAGTGAGCCACCTCACTAGCCGCTAAGTGGCTTAGTATCTTTTCTCAGAGCAGCATTCTAGACTTCTTTCCTCTGCATCTGCTGGTGTCTCTCTCTGACTCTTCTTCTTCCCAGAGTTTTCTTAGTTAGTAGCTCTGCCCACACTTCCTGTCTGCCTTCTGGCCAACCAGCATTGTATTAAACCAGTAGGAGAGACAAATATTTACAATGTACCAGAACATAGTCCCACAGTAAGAACCTCTCTTATCAGTCTTTAGAAGGCACTTTAGAGTTTTTCAGAGGCCATTTTGGTTGTTAAGATAGTTGAAGGAAGCTAGAGGACTGGTGTAGGGAGGCCAGAAGTGGGGTGCTATCCTTAGTGCTGCATGTGGTGCTTCCTACAGGAATTGTGTTGTCTCACACTTAAATCCCAAAAAAGGGGGCTGGAGAAATGGCTCAGCAGTTAAGAGCACTGTCTGCTCTTCCAGAGGACCCATGTTCAATTCCCAGCACCCACATGGCAGCTAACAACTGTCTGTAGTTCCAGTTCCAGGCAAACACCAAGGCAAATAAATAAATAAATAATAAATAAAGTTTAAAAAAAAAATCCCAATAAAAGGTTTCCCATCTTCTGAATGGAGGTCTAAATTCACGTTAAACCACCAGCTATTGAAATACTGTTTTATATATTGGGGGTTTTATTGGGGAGGGTATTTATTATCTGTGCACATTAAGGGAGCTTCAGAACTTTAATAAATCTTGCTTAATGATTTAGGGACTCACATCAGTGACACAACTACATCAGTCTGCATTTCAGCTTTTAAATTTAAAATTATTATGTAATGTCAGTTAGAGCTTCATAATGTTTCCCAGACAGGCACTGATTTAAGTCCTGTATCTGTAGCCTATGTGCCACAATAACAAGTATGTACTGCCAGGCTTGATCTTTTGATTTTTGTTCATTATTGTTCATTGTTTCTTTAATTTCTTAATTCTTGATCTTTAAGAATTGAACTATTTTAAGACTTGGCCATGCTGAGCAAGTGTTCTGCTGTTGCAGTACATTCATAGTCATCTTGGGTCATGCCTGAGCACCCACACTGCCTCTTCCTCTGCCTCTGCCTCTGTGATTTCTTTGTGAGGAGGTCTAATAGGGATATCTATAAATTTTGTTTTAGGATTTTAAACCAAGCATTGAAAATTATCTGTCATAAAAAAATTAACTTTATGTTCTTATATGAGTCTGTAGGTTTATGCTCTTAATTTTGAATCTAACAAATAAAGAATTCACCTTCATCACACACACACACACACACACACACACACACACACACACACACATATATATTTATCTGTATTAAACGCTCAAGTATTGTCTTTGGAGAAAATATGCATCATGGTTGACAGACTAAATGAAAGCACTAATCTGTTAGAATTTTTTATTGGAGCATATAAAAACCTTATTTTATACTTAGAAATGCAAATTTCAATTTATAATTTTTAAATCTCTAATAAAATATTTTTGGGTATGGTTAAGAATCTCCATATTTTAGTTTCTAATAGTAGGTCTAGATCTAAATTGACTTTTATTTCATAAGTAGAGGGGATGTTTTTCATGTGGTTTTAACTATTTTGGTTTATATTCTTTAAGTAAGGTTTGTAGAGTCAACACTTTATGGTTTTGGTTTTGGTTTCTACTGATGCGTGTATAAGGCAGTATGGAAACTTCAGTGTACAACAGATGGCTTTATTCTGGTGTGCGCATATGAATTCATAATGCCTTGTTTCCAGTAGCAGTGGGATTATGTTGTATCTTGACATTGCCTTTTTTAGACTATTTTATAGACAGAACTAGAAATACTAGTTATATAAGCTATTCTAGCACAGAGTAGAAAGTAGGTCATTGTGATTGGGAGTATGCGAAACCACCCACTGGTTGCTATAGTGATGACCTACTTTAGAAACTATTTCTGTTGATTCATACTGAAGTCATCTTTTGGACGTGGTATAAGGAAGTTACTACATGTACACTTCTAGAGTAGTAAAAGGTAGTTTCTAGAGGAAAAAAATCTTTAAATATTTAAAATAAGGTGCATTAATGTCTCTTCATTTCAGAGTAATTCATTCAGTGTTATAATCAAGTTGTGCTTTCATACAGTAAAGGATTGTGGTGAGTTTTACTATTATTTGGCCTATTTAAAAAAAAAAAAAAAAACAGTTTATTACTTTATTAGCCAAACCTTCAAATGGGAGTACACATGTCTATGCAATATATGCCAAATTTGTCTGCTCATTGTTAAATGCTATTTTGAGGCACATATCTTTACAGTATATAAATGTTGAAATGATGCATTCTCTGGAGCACACAGTCTGAACTCTGAATAGTCCCAGTCCAAGCTAAGGACAAGGAGTTAGATTTTGTATAATTTTCAAATAATGATTTTTATTTATCACTAAAAAGAAATTACACTAATGAATGACTTGATGCTTTGAATCTACACTGTTTAAGGTGTATTTTTATATAATACTACCACAGAGTTTCAAGCTTAGAGATTAGTTGATTTTGAGCTTTAATTGTATAGTACCTTTTTAATAAATAGGTATTTGTAGTATTGACCTTGTCACTGAAGAAGATCAAACTTTGGTTCACCATCACAGTCAGATGAAGTTACTCATTTAGTGAGATTCTGTATAGACCTGGGCATCCAACTAATTTATTCTTTTCTGTTGTCATGCCCAAGTATTTACATGTATACACACATGGGTTTGTTTTTTTTTTTTTTCAGAACTAGATATTAACTCTCTCTCTTTTTTTTTTTTATCTTTTAAGCTAGGTCAGATAGGTCTGCCTATGTAGCCCTTGACCTTGAGATCCTTCTGCTTTATATCTTAAGTATTGGAAGTACAAGTGTGCACTTCCCTTGCCCACCTTAAGAATAGAAATTATTCTGAAGGGAAAGTAACAGTGACTTCTGTTTAGTGAATATTAGCTATGTGCTACTAGTTGATTTTACGTGTTCAAAAGCTATGTAAGCAAGCCTACTGACATCCTCCTCCAAGTCTTTTCAATAGACTGTGCAAGGCATGTGGTCATCACATTTGCTAGGTACAGAAACTAAAACCTAGGTTAAGAAAGCCATAAAATTAAGAATCAGACACAAGAAATCTACAGAAGGCGGGGGTAGGGGTGTGTGTGTATTCACATGCAGGGTTTTGTGTTATAAGGAATGACTTGAACTTTCCTTAGGATGAAATACAATTTTTTTTCTTTTTTCTTTTTTTTCTTTTTTTTTTTTTTTTTTTGGCAGTTGAGAGAACAAAGAAAGTAACTTCAGCTCTAAGACTTCAGACTTAGTCAGATTTAAAGTTGAGACAGGAATTGGCAAAAATACTTGAGACTGAGGAAGGAGAACAAACGTGTACAAAAAGAGCAGTAGCTTGGTTTAGTTTGAGCAGTAGATGAGTGGGTAGAAAATGAACCTGACACCATTGGATGGTGGCTGAGGATATACTTTGCCTTTTATTGAATAAAGAATGAGCCTTTAAGACCTTTGTACAGAATGTGTGCCTCACAATGATTTGATAAAGTGTACTGAAATGGATTATGGTGACAGAGATTGTTGTTAGGCAGATCTGTTTTAAGACAGGCAGAACTATTTTAAGATATTGCAGTAAATATAAGCAAGAGATAAAACTATAATTATTGTAGTAAAAATAGAAATTGGTAGCAAGGAGACCAAGTATTCAGTAACACATGATAGTGCTCACTGTGTACACACACTGTTCTAAGGGCTTCACATTTGTTAATTTATTCAGCTTTCACAAAAATTCCCATGATATGTGTCCTATTACACTCCAGTTTTATAAACAGGAAATTCAGTGTTTTCCACAGGTGATCAGTGTATAGTACTTACTGCAAGACTTGTTAAGATTATGGAATATTTGTACAGTGCAGGCTGGAAAATAGGAAATTACCTGTTGTTCTCTGAAGGTGTTTAGCATCAGTAAACTAGGTACAGGAGTTAGGGTCCCATCCTTCCTATTCTGAAGGAATATATGCCGGAATTAAGTTTGAGGTTAGCACATTTTTACCTCTATCCAAAACTCCATTTCCCATTTACTTATTGTGTAGATATAATAAGTACCTTGGTAAGTAACTTTCCATTTATTTCCTGATGCACAGCTAAACATAAATTGTTACTTACAATATAAATTTTATTTAACCAAGAAAATACACATATACTATTTTTCTGTGTTTGTGGTATATACAAGTTTACGGTGTGTTCTTGTGGGTGTGTGAATGTGAATTCACATACGTGGACTTGGTTGTTCATCTTCTGAATTAATTATATCCTTTTGGTATTTTTCTTTCTTTTCCCACCTTACCTGTTATAGATATGTTTCCACCATGAAGAAATCTTACTTCTAGTTCTGGTTTAAAAAAAAAAAAAAATGGACTCAAAGATTTAGAGATTACCTCTGCCTTGGATTGTCTTTACGGGACACTTGAGCTTTGTGCTATTTATCCTTAGGCAAACTAGTTCATTATAATTCTTTTATCAAAAAATTCTTTGATGATATTACATCTGAGATATCTCAAATATGGGGAGGGGGAGCTAGAAATGGGCTCAGTAGTTAAAAGCACTTACTGAACAATTGTGAGGACCAGATTTGAGATCCTAGGGAGCACATAACAAGCCTGGTGCCTCTAATACCAGTAATGCCAGTGCTTCATGGAAGCAAAAACAGGGTTGTTGGGGCTTGGTAACTGCCAGTAAAGCAAAGATAAATGTGAGCTCCAGGCTCAGGGAGAAACTGCCTCAGAGGAATAGATGGAGAATTTTAGAGGAGAACACGAACACTTTTTCTGCCCTCTGTAGATGTGCACAGACACACATCCACCACCACCACCACCACAATGAAGATCTACTCACATAGCGACATACACGCAAATAAATGAACTTTAACCATTATTTTTAAAAAATAAAATATCTCTTTTGGGGCTACAGCTATAGTTGAATTGATAGAGTGCTTGCCTCACATGCTAGATTCGATCTTTAGCATAATATTAAGAAACCTAGCATGGTGGTACATACTTAGGATCTCACACTCAGGATTAGAAGTTCAAAGCTATTCTTGACTTCACAGCAAGTTCAAGGCTAGCCTGAACTACACAAGACCATATCCTCCCAACCTTCAAAGAGATCTTGCTAAGAAAACACATGAAATTACATGGCTACTGATAAACATTTCTCACTTATTAGATTATGTATGCGCCTCAGATGTTTTTGTGTCACTGTGCTTCTACTAACAGCAGCCTTCTCTTAAGATAGATATTGTAGGTAGTGAGTTGGGGTGGGGTTCAAGTGTTAGAAAGAAAATCTAAACCAACAAAAAGATGACAGTTGAAATAGTAAGATGAAAACAGTGTTTTATTTCCTGTTTGTTTCTTATCACTTCCTAAAATGAAGTGAGTGTCTTTGAAAGAGTGTCTTTGATGTCTATATACATATATCCCTATGACAAAGCTATGGAGAGGTTGCTAAAGAAGAAACACATCAAATGTAACTAATACACTTAATGTCACTAATAACTATGGTTATAAAGATATCAGTAAGACTGAGGTATTGGTGGCATGAGAGTGGACAAAGAACACAAGATAATCTCTAGACTGTGCGACCTTACAGGACAGTACTGTGTGCTGTAACCTTTCAGGGATAGAAATGCTCTGTGATGGTATGGTGACTGTTAGCCATCAGAGATTGGACGTGTGGCTGCTATGGTAACTCAACATGGCTTCATTTAGCTTTTGGTCACCATACTATATCATGCATTTCTGCAGTATTTTTTTCCTTTCCACGTAGTTTATTCCTCACAGTTACTTCTCTGTGAGAATGTAGCTTGTGGGAAAAGCAAACAAATAAGAAGCTTTAACCCGAAGAACATAGAAGAAACAAAGAGTAGAGACAAATTGAGATCTGCTCAGCTGAGAGAAACATCATCTGAATGGAATTAACTGGACAATGAGATTGAGCTTTCCAGAGTGGGCATCCCTTTTGGACTTGTTCTTGAGAAGTTCTGTTTTCTCACAATAGGATCTCTCACTGTGGTAAGCAGTCTTCCCTACTGCTCCAGAATTTTCCCAGATGTCTGTCATATGTAAACCTCGTTTCTGAGGTTCACTGAAAAGCTAATGCCATATGATTTAGCATCTATTCTTTTTTATTACATGAGAAACATTAATGGAATTAGAAAAGGACATTGTGGTTTCTTTTAGTTGACTGCAGTATCCTCTAGAAAAGTACTCATTTTTGCTTCTTCGTTTTGTTTTCTGCATCAGAGTCTCATGTGGTCCTTACTGATGCCAAATTTGCTACATAATTGAGGCTGATCTTGAATTTGTGGCCCTATGGTCATTCTCTCAAATGCTCTGTTACTACTGTATAGAACCATGCTACACCACACCCCAGATTCCTAAATTTTTCAGATGTCCAGAGTTAGCAAATTTCCATTTTTCCCAATAAAAGTTAATCTAGATTTTCAACATGGCTTTTTCATAAAAAAAAAAATTATTCTGTCAAGTTTGAACAATGAAACTAGCGTATTTAATTGCTTTGATATTTATTTACATAATTTTATGATTACATCTTAATTTTTACTAGATTAGTGAAAATTGGTGATTTAAATCAGGACTTTCTTAAAATATTGGAGATTATGATGTAATAAAAATGCTTGTAAATGTGATTTCTGAAAATACTGAGATACCAGTAAATATGATGACAACTTGGCATTTTTCACTTGAGAATAAGGTAGTATCATAATATTTTATACCTTCTAAGTATATATTTTAAGATTTATAATATTTTCTCTCTAGATTTTTGCTTCAATGTCTTGAGGATCTTGATTCCAATCTACGAAAATTAAATTCTCGTCTGTTTGTGATTCGTGGACAGCCAGCTGATGTGTTTCCCAGACTTTTCAAGGTAACTTGAAAAATATATGCATAAATAATTTTTGCCAGAGAAAATAAAATATTTAGTAAATAAGGCCCTTTTTAGCAAAAGCATAGAAACTAGGTTTTTTTTTTTTTAACTTTATTGATTCATAGTGGGTTTCATATCATGCACCCTGATTTCATTCTTTTCCCTACCCCTTTGTATCTACCCTCTGCCCTTGCAACCTTCCCCTCAAAATCAAATAAAATAAAAGTTAAAACAAACAAACAAAAATATCGTCGTGGAAGCTAGAATGTGATACAGTTAGTCACACAGTATACCCTTTATTCCATATATCTTTACTTGCAAGTGTGGCCTAGAACTTGGAAATCTGCCTGTCTCTGCCTACTAAGTGCTGGGACTAAAGGTGTGCACCACCACTGCCCAGTTTGCTTTCAACATTTTAATATTCAGAAATAAGTCATTTTGAGCAAAACAGTTTATAACCACATCAGTTATCAAAGGTTTTTTAAAGAGCAGTTCTTAGAATTAGCAGGGATGGGTTCATGTGTTCTGTCTCTGTGAACCTGAGCATGTCCCATTTCAGAAAAAAATCATAACTTTATCTGCAAAATACCAAATGGAAGTAAGGTGGTTTTCATTCAGAACTGAATAAGGTAATATAAGTAATTGAAAGAAAAGCTACCTGAGTACTTTAGTATATAGAGCACATTTAAAGATTGGCTCATTCGTGGCACAATGCCTAAGATGTAGTTACCATATATTTCTCATTTGCATATTTTCTCATTGGCAGATTGTGTATTTTCCACCTGCATATTTGAAATTTGGATTATGTATAATTATTTGATGTAAATTTTGGGCTTTTGTGCTTATTGTTTTAAGAAGAACATAATTATAAAATTATAATGTATTGTTACCCCCATTTTCACCTTGTTTTAGGAGTGGAACATTACTAAACTTTCCATTGAGTATGATTCTGAGCCTTTTGGGAAGGAACGAGATGCAGCTATCAAAAAGCTGGCCACTGAGGCTGGGGTGGAAGTCATCGTACGCATCTCACATACACTGTACGATCTGGACAAGTAAGTCTGTGCCTTTATTACAAGACAATAGAGAGTGACCTTTTTAAGTACACTGCTGGGTGATATTAAGTACATAGTTGAATAAGGTTATAAAGTGGAAATAATAGATTGGGATTGTAGAATAATTAAATGAATGTGTACCAAGCCCTTAGCATTTTACTTAGCTGCTATGATTTTTATTCACTCAGTTGTAATACCAAAATTGTAGATAAAGTCCATAAGATAAAAATATTTAGCATTTCAGTTTTAAACTAAGGAATTCTATTTTCACATTTTTATTTGACTACCAAATCAGCCCACTATTGCCTTTCTGGGCTGTCAGTATTATTTACAGTTTGTTTGACACATAGCCATGATTTACTTGGATATATTTTGTGTGATTATGTTATGTGTATACTAGCTTCTCCTTTTATTTAATTGAGATGAAAACTGAAGTACTAGTAATTGCCCCGCTAGAATCCTCTGAACTTGTCAGTCTTTTATGTAAACACTGGTCAGTCCTTGAGATGCTTTGGCCAGCAACGATTCTGTGACCAAACTGAGCTTAGGAAGTAACATGTGCTAAGAGTTTAGGAAGTTCATAAGCTGTGTGAGTTTACAGTAACTTCTGGCATGAAATTGTCTTTGTAAACATGAAAAGATCACAATTTATATACCTATTAAATGATTTTACCTTTTAAATTATTTATACATTGTACCATTAACAAAACTAATTTTATGAGTAACACCAAAATAAATTTACTTCTGTTTGCAAGTAGATGAATAAAATTATGATTTGATTCGGACAGATGTCTTACCTTGTTATTAGCCTAAAAGTGCTAATCCCTTTTGACAATAAAATGTGCCTTCCAATTTTCCTAACTTCAATGAGTGATAACAAGGAGGCAAAATAGGAGAAGAGAAGTGGGAGACTCAGCTACATTGTAAAATAAGTTTTATTGGGTTCATTATAAATACACACTAAAGGCTATCATATTTATATGTTATGTATAAAAAAGTTTTCTCTGAGTTCCAGTTTACCAATAGAAAATGGAGACACTTGAGAGTATCATTGTAGCATTATTGCATTCAGCAAAATTTATTATAATACTGTGTGTAATTTCAAGATACTGAACCAAAACAAACTTTACTTACTGCAAGGAGACTGTCTTTCCTGATGTTTTTTTGTATTTGTTTGTTTGTTTGTTTGCTTGTTTGTTTGTTTTTGTAAACATAGTTGATAATAAATATGCAAAGTATTAAAAAAATACATAATATTTGGGATGAAGAAATATTTGATTAGCAGTTTTATCAGTTATGTGATCTAGGCTAATTTATTTAACCATCTGTAAATGATAAAGCTATATTTAACCAGTAATTGTAAGCAAACAGCTGGAATGACAAAGTGTAATTAATTATTTTGAATCAGTGTCTAGACTTAATGTAGATCTTGGAAGTGCTGCTGGCTGTTCTTTTCCTAGAAGTATGACTGATGAAGTTTATAGTGCTCAGCAGTAACTACATAATGTACTTAATCTGAATGACTTGAAATTTTGGGGGCATATATACTTAGTATTTCTCTTTTTATCCCTGAGGGTGACATTCCAAAATCCCTAGTGGATGCCAAAAATTACCAATTGCTTCCAACCCTGTGTACACTGCTGTTTGTCTAAATCACACCATGCTAAAACTTTGTTTTTACCTTATAAATTATAGGAAGTTACAGTTAAAAACCATATGCTACAATAAGTCATGAATCTAGACATAATGTTTTTGCAGCACAAATGAACACAAGTAACTGAAACTACGGAAAACAAAAGCTCAAAAGAGTGTAACATGTACTGAATGTTCAGTACAAGATGTACATGTACTGAAGTCTTGAACAAGGGCAGATACACAACAGAAAACAGCAACATAGTCTTAATGAAAATTGATAAAGGGAATGGGGAGACAGCAAAGAAAAAGGGAACAGATACATAGAATAAGAATGACTGGAGATGGAAGGAACAGCATGTGGGTTGTAGTTAAGGAGACACTGATGACTTGAGAGTTTTGCTACACAGTAGATTTTTACCTACTCTAGTCACAAAAGAGTGACAGACGACAGATGTACCCATTTGCTTTTCAGTATAACTATGTGTATGTTTTCTGTAACATTGTGGTGTTAACCTTAAATATATACAGCAAATTTTATTTTTTGGTGAAATTATCAGCCTAGTTTAGTTTTATTGGTGCCTCTGAGATTCCTTGAACTAGTTCATTTTTCATTTGTCTGTTTTATATACACTACCTACAGGCTAGTTGAACAAACGTTACTTTTTACTCATTGTAATTTGAGGTTTCTGGCCTGTTTGGCCTAATTCCAAGGTTCAGACCTTCCCTGCTGCTGCTTATTTCATGCTGCTTGGCCTAGGACTTAGACATATTGCTAGCTGGCTCCTGCATCTTAATTCATCCCATTCCCATTAATCTGTCTTGCCACGCTGCCTGTGGCTTACCTGTGTACTTTACATGTTGATTTTTGTACACGGCTGGATGGTGTCCTCTTTGACTCCACCCTCCTTCCCCTATCTATGCTCCAATTTCCCCTGCCTACTTCTAAGATACCTGCCATAGTCCAAGACAGTTTCTTTATTCTCCAGTGACATTCACAGCATACAGAAAGACATCTCACATTAACTCACAGTCCTAAATACTTAACATCAATGTTTTAATATTTGCATATTATGTTATTTGACACATAGTAAATATATAAGAATTCAAGATAATGATTTTTAATTCATTAACTATTTTGAACACATTTTCTAGTCATAGCAGAAGTTAACATTTAATAAGTCTTAATTGATAAATTGATTTATGGTATTAAGCCTTTTTGAACTTGTCAAAGTATATTGTCATTTACTAACTGTGTTTTCCTCACTCTTATAATAGGATCATAGAGCTCAATGGTGGACAACCACCTCTAACTTACAAAAGATTTCAGACTCTCGTCAGCAAAATGGAGCCCCTGGAGATGCCAGCAGAGACCATCACTTCAGATGTGATAGGAAAGTGCATGACCCCTTTGTCTGATGACCATGATGAGAAATATGGAGTCCCTTCCCTGGAAGAGCTAGGTGCGTTAATAATCTACTCAGAGTACATAGACAGCACAAAGTTGACCTGATGGGTTGTTAGAAAAACAAAAAAGAACACAAAGTCAGGATGGGTGGGTCTGGGAAGCTTTGGGAGATTGGAAAGGGAAGTGAGTATGATCAAAATATATTGTGTGAAATTCTCAAATAATTTAAAAATATATTTATTTAAAAGAGTTAATAATCGGGGCTGGAGAGATGGCTCAGTGGTTAAGGGCACCGTCTGCTCTTCCAGAGGACCCGGGTTCGATTCCCAGCACCCACATGGCAGCTAGCAACTGTCTGTAGTTCCAGTTCCAGGCAAACACCAAGGCAAATAAATAAAGTTTTTTTTTTTTTTTTAAAAAAAAAAAAAGAGTTAATAATCATAAACCACTTGGAGAATTTTATTTCTAATATATTTTTCTCGGAAGAAAAGTAAAGGGGAAATAAAGTAAAAACCTCATAATCTAAATATTTTGTATATTCTGTAACATGTGATCCACTGTCGTGTGAAGATACACATCCTGAAGATGTATGAAGTGTGAAGAGTCATACTGTGTTCTTTTTTTTTTTTTTTTTTTTTTTTTTTTTTTTTTTTTTTTTTTTTTTTTTTTTTTTTTTTTTTTTTTTTTTTTTTTTTTTTTTTTTTTTTTTTTTTTTTTTTTTTTTTTTTTTTTTTTTTTTTTTTTATTTTTATTTAAAACTTTATTTATTTATTTGCCTTGGTGTTTGCCTGGAACTGGAACTACAGACAGTTGTTAGCTGCCATGTGGGTGCTGGGAATCGAACCTGGGTCCTCTGGAAGAGCAGACGGTGCTCTTAACCGCTGAGCCATCTCTCCAGCCCCCTATACTGTGTTCTTAGGGGCAGGAGTTTCACATTGAGTGAGGCCTTGTAGGCTTATATAGGCCAGTGTAGTCCTGTGTAGTCCTATATAGGCCGGTATAGTTCTGTATAATCCTCTATAGGCCTATATAGGTCAATGTTGTTCTATGTGGTCCTCTATAGGCCTGTAGAGTTACATTTTGCTCTCAATATTTTTTTTCAGAGATTTGTTCCCTAAGTTACTGTGGTCAGATACAAAATTATTTTTGTTTCATAATAATACTGTAGGTAATGATGATGATTTTCTTTTCTTTTTTTTTTTTATTTTTCTTAGGCTTTGATACAGATGGCTTGTCTTCTGCAGTGTGGCCAGGAGGAGAAACTGAAGCACTTACACGTTTGGAGAGGCATTTGGAAAGAAAGGTACAACATAAATCATGTATCTTGCTCATACTTCCAAATGAATTTTCTAAAATGGTTTTAGTCTTATTTCATAATGTTAGATACAGCCAGGGTGGCTTACCCATAGGCTTTAAAACAAAGCATAAACTGCTGAAAAAAGACTGACAGAAATGGTTAAAACAGCAGGAATCTAACAGTCATGAAATTACCATTAGTCATTATTTAAATGAAATTTTTCTTCCTCTGATTATTACCCCTATTTTTAGTGTCATGGTGTTGCTTCTGTTCTTCCCACCTATATCAGCTGACCATAAGTGGAGCTAAGGCAGGATTGTACCTATAGAAATGTTCTTCTGTCCAAGAGTCTAGTAGACTCCTGAAACCAGATAATAATACAAATCCCTATAATTACCATGTTTGTGCCTTTATGGCTATGTCATGTACAATTTCACTTACTTGTTTTGTTATTGTTACTGTTAACACATGTTGTCTGTACAAATTAACAGGACTCAGCATGTATTGATCATGTTTATGCACCCCCCCTTGCTGATAAACTTCACCCATACACTCTCAGATCACTGTTAATAAAGCTTGTTTGTAAGTTAGACACATCAAGAGATTAATGCAATCACTAATGGTAAAATAGAATAGTTATGATATGTGCTGTAATAAGTTATTTAAAACCTATAAGCTATTTGTGGGAATTTCCTTTTAATGTTTTCCAACTATCGTCATTTGACCATAAGCATCTGAAATCTTGGGGAAGGCAACAGTGGATAAGGGGCACAGTTGTATCCTCTTCTCCCTGAGTGTTCAAAGAGACACACTGAAGGTGTCTCATGCCTGATGCTGGGAATCTGAAGGTAATTTATTCATATGAGTGCATGTTGCACATGGATGACTTCAACCACAGAAAACTCACCTTTTAAGTCCCTTTCTAAAATCACTAATCAGAACTTTGTAGCTGGGGTAATAACACATTCCTCAAAGACTGTGACTTTTTAAATTCTCAATTTTGAACTCTGTGTGTATGGGTGGAGGACAGGCATACACATGCCACAGAGTAGGTTCTCTCCTGTGCAGGGCTGGGGGATTGAGCTCAGGGCTTCAGGCTCGGTGGCAGGTACTTTTACAGACTTCTGGGCTGTCTCACTAGCATAGTTTTGAACACTCTTAACATGAGTGAAGAAGTTAATGTAATTGTCTTTGTGTGTTTCCAGGCCTGGGTGGCAAACTTTGAAAGACCTCGAATGAATGCAAATTCCCTGCTTGCAAGCCCAACTGGACTCAGTCCTTATCTCCGATTTGGTTGTTTATCATGTCGGCTATTTTATTTCAAACTAACAGATCTCTACAAAAAGGTATTATCTAAAGTAAGAGCATATTTTTTGAGATATTTTTAATATTTTTTTCTGATAATACTTCTATGCTTTTTAATCACAGGTAAAGAAAAATAGTTGCCCTCCCCTCTCTCTTTATGGGCAACTTCTATGGCGTGAATTTTTCTACACAGCAGCAACAAACAACCCACGCTTTGATAAAATGGAAGGGAACCCTATCTGTGTTCAGATTCCTTGGGATAAGAATCCTGAGGCTCTGGCCAAATGGGCAGAAGGCCGGACAGGTTTTCCATGGATTGATGCCATCATGACACAGCTTCGTCAGGAGGGCTGGATTCACCACTTAGCCAGACATGCAGTCGCATGTTTCCTGACACGAGGTGACCTATGGATCAGTTGGGAAGAAGGGATGAAGGTGCGTGTTCTGACTAATGTAGCTATTACAAAAACATTTGGAAGTCTGTTCTACATCTAGATGTGCTAGTGCACGTCTGAAATCTGAGCAGCTTTGGATCTGAATGTGAGACCGGAAAGAGGGTGGGGTGGGCAGGGGTAACGGGGGAGCACTTACCTGTTTTTTAGTTCGACTTTTTAGTGGACAAAACATATAACACCCACAGTGTAGACACAGTTTTCAAAAGCAAGGTGTTAAACTCAGACCAGAGCTAGTTAAATTTCTTAACCAAAAGTCATTTCTATTGTTAAGCCAGCCTCCTATTAAGAAAACTATTACCGTTCAGCACTTGTACTCTGACCTTGTATGGTACAGCAAGTCTGTAATCCTGGGCTACATGCTAGGCCTATCTTTAACAGTAAGAGAAGTAGTTTATTAGATAGATATATTTATAGGTGAGAGTTTCTCTCATATTCATCCATGAGCTCTTAAAAATAGCAAGATTCTATTACATGAAGTTTAAGCTGTAAATCATCTTACCTCATTTTACCATTCTAGTAAGCCAGGAATACAAACATTGAAGCATACTACTTAACATCACTATATAGTTATAAATAACACTTACATATATATTTTACCTGTTGATACCTCATAAATTTTGCCAATTCAAAGACTATTTCTTATTTTTTAAAAATACTTTAAAAGTTAACATTTATTTGAAAAATCAGAGCCAAAAGCAAAAAAAATATGTATTTATTTGTGTGTGTGTGTGCATGCTTGCCTATGGGAGCCATTCTCATTCAAACTTCTACAGTATGGAAGTAAATTCTATCAAAGGAAAAAAAACAAAAGAACCAAAAAACCCTGTATTTCCAGTGTATTCTTTCCCTGAAATTGCTTATTAGAACACAACATATATTTTGAAATGTTTAGGTTTACAATTCTGTTCAGATTTTCTTTTGATCTACAGTGACCTTAAAAATGCTGCTTTGAGTAAATCTGTGTGTGTAAATTAATTGGCTGCTGTTACTTCTGAAGGTCTTTGAAGAATTACTACTTGACGCAGACTGGAGCATAAACGCTGGAAGTTGGATGTGGCTGTCCTGTAGTTCCTTTTTCCAGCAGTTCTTCCACTGCTACTGCCCTGTTGGTTTTGGTAGGAGGACAGATCCCAATGGAGACTATATCAGGTACGACAAGGATGATGTTTGCCTGGTTTGAAATAGCTACTCAAAGGAAGAGCTTTTCCTCCTTAAGCAACCCTTAAGAGTAGTCTCTAATCTTGCAGGGCACACACTTTTAATTGCAGCACCCAGAAGGCAGAGGCAGGCTCATCGCTAAATTCTGTATTCTTGATGGGCAGCAGAGATGAGAAGAGTAAACACATCATTTGATATTAATTTGCTTTTTGACACTCATAGTTCATATTTTGTTGTAATGTGCTTATAGCGCAGTTCATAAATAATAATTCTCTTTTCCCAAAAGGCGTTATCTGCCTGTCCTCAGAGGCTTCCCTGCAAAATATATCTATGATCCTTGGAATGCACCAGAAGGTATCCAGAAGGTAGCCAAATGTTTAATAGGAGTTAATTACCCCAAACCAATGGTGAACCATGCTGAGGCAAGCCGTTTGAATATTGAAAGAATGAAGCAGATCTATCAGCAGCTTTCCAGGTATAGAGGACTAGGTATGTCAGTCATCAGTTACTTTTGATTTGTCTCTTTGTTAGCTGTGTAGCTATCCTTGAATTTTGTCTTAGTCATAATCTAATAGAAAGTGTTTCCCTTTAGGTCTCCTTGCATCAGTCCCTTCTAATCCTAATGGGAATGGAGGGCTCATGGGCTATGCTCCTGGTGAAAATGTCCCAAGCTGTAGCAGTGGTGGAAGTAAGTGAGACGTTTATATACTTGCTAATATACAGAGGTTGATGACCAAATACATTGTTTAATGAGCCTTATTTGAATAGGCATTACTTTTTTAAAAAGTTGTCTTTAAAATTATAAATTGTTTGTGTGCATGTATACAATGCATGCAAAGTTACCTTAGGGTTTTTGTTGCTGTGAAGAGACACCATGACTACAGCAGCTCTTACAAAGGAAAACACTTAATTGAGGCTAGCTCGTTTGCAATTCAGAGATTCAGTCTATTATCATTATGATGGGACATAGTGTCCTGCAGGCAGACGCGGTGCTAGAGAGGTAGCTGCTATGTGTTGATATGCATGCAACAGGACTGGGACACTGGGTGGTATCTTGCGCATATATGAGACTTCAAAGCCCACCTCCACAGTGACACACTTCCTCCAGCAAGGCCACACCTACTCTAACAAAGCCACACACCTACTCCACAAGGCATAATAGTACCACTCCTTATGAGATTGGGTGGGGCAATTACAGTTCAACTACCACATAAGGTACAAATATACATCCCCTCTATCCATTAGTAACATGTTAAAGATGCAAGAATAGCTGGAGGATTGATTTATCATATACCTGCCTCATCCTTTTGCATATGAATTCTTCTTACAAAGTCTTGTCTGTGATACTAGTTAGTTTCTTAATTAACTTTTAATGTTTGTGACAGTAGTGAAAGTCAGTGTGGGCTGGATAGATGGTAGTTAAGAGCCCTTGCTGTTCTTGCAGATGACCCAAGTCAGGTTGCCAGGGCACACACCAGATGTCTCACTACTGCCTGTAACTCCAGCTTCAGGAATGTGACACCCTCTTCTGTCCTCTTTAGATACATGTACACACATTATATACATAAAGACAAGTAAACAGACAAATTAAAAATACATATCTATATATATATTAGATTTATTTATTATGTATACAGTATCCAGAAGTGGGTAGCAAATGTCATCATAGATGGTTGTGAGCCACCATGTGGTTTCTGGGAATTGAACTCAGGTCCTCTGGAAGAACAGTCAGTGCTCTTAACCTCTGAGTCATCTCTCTAGCCCAAGCAGTTCTTTTTGTTTGCTTCATCCTTTTAAAATTAATTTATTTATTATGTATATGATGTTCTGTCTGCATGTAGACTGAAGAGGGCACCAGATGTCATTACAGGTGGTTGTGAGCCACCATGTGGTTGCCGAGAATTGAACTCGGGACCTCTGGAAGAACAATCAGTGCTCTTAACTACTGAGCCATTTCTATATTTTTTTAAAAGTCAGTGTATATTGGAAATTTGAGTCATTGTATTAGTTTTCTAAGGTTAAAGGCTGGGTAACGAGATTCAAAACAAATTATCATTTCAGAAATGTTTTATTTTTTTTTAAGATACAGGTTCTAAGCTGGTATTAAAAATTAAAAGTTTTTTTCTGTTTTTTTGTTTAGTTTTGTATGTGTGTGTGTTGCTGAGAATCAAAGCCAGTGTTTTCATGCTGGAAGAAAGTGTTCTACACAATGAGCTATGTTCCCAGTCTGAGAATAAAATCCCTTTAAAAAGTCAATATGTGTAACCAGAAAGTTCCTGTGTCTCTGTGAAAGCTGCATGTATGCTGTCTTTAGGATTAGTTTTGTGGGTAAGAAAAACACATATTTTTACTGATAGTCTTGTCCCCAGAAATAAGGGCGTTTTCGCTACATATTAATAGTAATCTTCCATGGAGGTTAGTGATGGGATCCTCACTTAATGTTTGAGAAAACCATCTTAGGAATAGAATGTTAGGCAGCTTCACCAAGCTCTCACAGCTAGTAAGTAGTGGTATAAGATTGTACTCTAGCTTCAAGGTCTCTTCTGCATCATGGAGCTTCCTCTGCAGGTGTATATTATTGTATGTATTGTTTATGGAGTAAGTAGTTCATTGCTGAGACATGACTCACCAGAAAATAGTTGGCCAGTGATGACGGTTTACTTTAGAAATGTTCCTTTGAAGGTCTCCTGTACTTTGAAGTAAATCTTGGTGTGACATTTTGAAAGTTCTTTCAGATCTCTTGTTCAGCCTGCCTCCTCAGCCCACACACAAGTGTGAGAGACAGACTCTCTAGGGAGCACTATGATGACAGGCAGGAAGTGGGGGAATGGCACGTTCAGCCACAGTCACCTGCCTACTACACAAGAGTGTGTACACTGCTCTTGAGTCCACTCAAAGCTGAGCCCTTTGGAATTATCCTAAAAGCTAATCATGATAGCAAGTTAAATGGGCTACTTGTCCTTCATAAATTTATAAAATAAGATCTTTTTCATGGATAGGAGAATTAATCATGAAATTACTATACTCATGTAAATGCCTACACCACTTTTGGGACATGTTCTCTGAGATATTTAAAAGACATACAGAATATACAACCTACATAGTGCTTCCCATCTAAATGAAGTGCAGAGGGAAAGTGATGAACAATATCTCTATACTATACTATACTATACTATACTACACTACACTACGCTACACTACACTACACTATACTATATCTCCTGTCACTGTCTGGTTGAGTGGGGTGTAAGGGAGGAATCACTGACAGGGTCTTTTTTTCAGAAGATAGCGGATTGGCAGTGTTTGTCAGTGGAGACGAAAACCCCTTAAAACTAAACATTGGCATCTTGTGAGGAGCTCTCTAGGGTTTGGACTGTACATGTTAGACCTTTCTCCTATCAGGTGTCTACCCCACTTAAAAGACTTACATGTTTTTCAATTCCATTGCTTTATGCCCAACACCTGTCCTTTCTATGTGCCTTACAAGGCTCATCAAAGTTTATGACTCTCAATGGTGTTTTGTGTTATATTCTTTTTTAAAAAAAAAAAAAAAAAAGATTTGTTTATTTATTATGTATGCAGTATACAGGAGAAGGTACCAGATGTCATCATAGATAGTTGTGAGCCACCATGTGGGTGCTGGGAGTTGAACTCAGGTCCTCTGGAAGAGCAGTCAGTGCTCCTAACCTCTGAGCCATCTCTCCAGCCCCTTGTGTTGTATTCTATCACTGAGTTATACAGGCAGCTCTTTGGCAGATTTTTTTTTTTTTTTAATGAATGGAAAATTCTTCATCTGTGAAATACAAATAACTTTTTTTCTTTTTATACTATTTTATACTCAGGAAATTAGCTATAGGCCCAACTATGCCATAATGTACTTTAGTTTTTATAGTGAAGTAACGACCATTTATTTCCTAGTAGCAAATTGGTTTGGTTTTAATTTAATTTTTAGTGTAATTTTTCTGTTAAAAAATATCTTCATCAGCATTATTATTCATCAGTGAAATGCAGTTTGAAGGTGTTGGCGGTAGTGCTTGACATACAGCCACCAACCAAAACTGGGACAAGATGGTTCCTGTGTACCTGCTAGAGTGGGGGAGAAATACTAATACTGTGAAAGAGAAAAAACAAGTACA
Source organism: Sigmodon hispidus (assembly GCA_004025045.1). Lineage (NCBI taxonomy): Eukaryota > Metazoa > Chordata > Mammalia > Rodentia > Cricetidae > Sigmodon > Sigmodon hispidus. The sequence continues at coordinate 70,775 of PVIH01002560.1, forward strand.
GGAAAAATCTGAAAGCTGTGAGTGTAAAATGACAGCAGAACTTTGGAGAAAGAGCAATTTGTAAGAAAGCAAGTATCAATTTACTGTATAACCCCCACTCCCATTCCTAACTAGTTTCCCAAAAGAAAACATGTCTCCCACAAGCCACAATTGATTGTTTGTGGGCACTTTACTTGTAGCGTGTCCATACAATCAAATGATATTTATAAAATAACAATATGCTAATACGTACATATATGTATGACCTCAAAAACACTGTGAGCCAGACAGGAAAAATAACATCCTGCAGATACTATTTTTAGAGCAGTTGTTCTCAACCCTCCTAATGGTGTGACTCTTTAATACAGTTCCTCATATTATAGTGACCCACAACCATAAAATTATTTCATTGCTACTTCATAAGTACCGTTGATACTGTTATGGATCATAATATAAATCTTTCTTTCCTATGGTTTTATGTGACACATACACCCCACTGAAAGTGTCATTTGGACCAAAGGGTTGTGACCCACAGGTTGAGAACCACTGCTTTACCGTAAAATGTAAGTTAATGTTCACTTTGGGCAAAGGAATGAAATGACTGCATTGCTGTGAGGGACCTTCACAGGGTGACAGAAAATTTGGCTGTGGTTGTACAATGCTAATTTACTTTTAAAACAAGCACTGGGCCTACTTAGAACAGATGGATTTAGGGACATGTGAGGTGTTTCCTACATCTCTAGTCCTCTAACCCACTCATCTGCTGCTAGCCCTCGGGCTAGGATAGCAGTGCTCAGTGTACGTGCTTCTTGATTTTCTGACCCAGCTTACTTTCAGGGTAGTGTTGCACAGAAAACTCAGAATATCCTGGGACAGGCAATGGCACTTGCCATTGAGCAACATCTTTTGCATAACTCCGCCTCTGTGAGGTAGACACTAATATACCCTTCCATAGCAAGAGCTCCGAGGGGAGAGTGAGAAGGCCTTTCTCCTTGGTAAGATGTGCTTGTCCAGTTGAGTGACCTCACCCAAAGGAAAGTCAGCGTGATTGTGCCTGTCAGACTCACAGGAGCCACATGGGTGATTGACATTTCTAGAGTGTGCATGCTTTTGTTTCATTTCAATGTGATTTTAAAAATAGGTTTTAGGGAAATGAACTTGGTATCTGGAAAACTGATAGTAAATATAATTCTTTTTTAATATTTTTTTTATTTAATGTGAATTGGTGTTTTGCCTGCATGTATAACTGTGTAAGGGTGTCAGATCTTGGAATTACAGACAGTTGTTAGCTGCCATGTGGATGCTGGGAATCGAACTCAGATCCTCCGGAAGAACAGTCAGTGCTCTTAACCGCTGAGCCATCTCTCCAGCCCCACAAATATAATTCTTTACAAACAGTTGTTTTATGTGGTCAGGTGAAATTGATATGAATGAGAAGTAATGGTTTTAATAACTGTTATGGTGTTTAAAGCTGAAGAACCTGTGTTTCTTTTAAGATAGGGTCCCTTTTTTTGTTTGTTTTGTTGGTGTTTGTCTTTTGGTTTTGATTTTTCAAGACAAGGTTTCTCCCTGTAGCTCTGGCTGTCCTGGAATTCACTCTGTAGATCAGGCTGGCCTTGAACTCACAGAGATCTGCCTACCTCTGCCTCTGCCTCTGCCTCCTGGGATCAGAGGTGTGCACCACCATGTCTGAAATTGAGATTAGGTTTTAATGTAGCCCAGGCTGCTTTACATGTTCTACCTCTACCTTTTGAGTGCTGGGGTTACAGACATATGCCCAATTTTTATGAGACGTTGAAGATTAAGCCAGAGCTGCCTGAATACTAGGCAAGTACTCTACAGCTGAGCTACACCCCTGCCCCACCTTCTTTTTATTTGAGTCAGAGTCTGGTAGTTTGTCTTAGGTCAGCCTTAAATTCACTTTCCCTGCGGGTGCTGGGATTAGGGACATGATAAATAGCTGGCAGGTTTGGTGTTTAGTTTCGCAGGTGAGCTCTCATAAGAAACTGTGGATTTGTTAAAAAATCAGAAGCTCTCCTCTTCTAGATGCCTAATGACCTGAGTTCAATCCCTGGGGCCCACTGGGTAAAGAAAAAAGCTCTGAAAGTTGCCTTATGACCTCTGCACAAGTGTACATAAATGCACACATGTACATACCACATATATACCTACACACTACACATGCATATACACATACATCTCAAGATAATTTTTATTAATGTAAAAACAAAATCTGGAAGCTGATACTACATTCTTATCCATTGTATTACTCATTTTGTTGTGATAAAATATCTTCACAAAAGCAATGTAAGGGATGTAGCGAGAAATCAAAAACTATATATATAAATGATCGTGTCATAAAACTAGAGACGAGTGGGGCATAGTTAACTAAAAAAAATTCCAAAAATAGACCTTCAAAAAAAAAGACCAAATCAAAAAGTCGTCATTCTCTCACGAGAGTTCCCCAACCGTGTACACAGTTCAGCCCAACTGCCCAAGAGTTCAAACATATGACATAAAAATAAAAAATCTTCCTTAAAAAGACTCCGACGCACTACAACCTCATCCTATCATCTTCTCTTAAAACCAACTCTGTTTTATAAACAATTTTCACAAAATAAACCCCGTTTAAAACATATCTCAAAATAAATTTTTACCACAATAATTGGCGCCTACCAAGAGAATATGGCATTCAAGATTTTGTTATCTCAAATTTAGCCTTGAGAGACATAACAACTCCTGACATCACCATTCCTTTCTCAAAATAGTGTTAAACATCACAGACATCTTACAAAAAGATTGTCTTGTTTAATAAATAATAGCCTGAGAGACAAAAAGACTACACTTGCCCCTACTACTATCAGCGTACTCACTGTCCAAAATAAACCTACAAGATAAAAAATAAAAACTGCCAAAGCCTGCCTAGCCAAAATAAGACAGTCCTACCAAAAAATACCCTGCTTCTATAAAAACTTGTCAGATATCCTAAGCCAATAGCCACAAAAATAAATACTCCCACTGTACAAAAAAATAATAAATGACTGTCCAAATAGTTAACTGACGTTGTCTTCTCCTAAATTCTAAAAGTTACTTCATGCTTCCAACTTTAAATATATATTTTCCTTCTCAGGTCTTGACAATATTAAAGATTAAATAATTAAAGTTGTTATTACTTCACATTTCAACAAAAACACTCAAATATTAAAACTCTATTGTTTAAAATAAACAACCTTAAAACAATCCCTATACATTTTCTCATATCAACATTTTAAATATTAAATTATACTTTATAGTTGTTGTTTGTTAACAATAGTTTGACCTCACTTATGTTAATACCTTTCTCTTTCCCAAACACTGTCTTATAATGATCCCTATAATATATAATTTTATACCTAGTTTAAAACCTTCCTATTTAAACAAAACAAAGAGATGTAGCGAGAAATCAAAAACTATATATATAAACGATCGTGTCATAAAACTAGAGACGAGTGGGGCATAGTTAACTAAAAAAAAAAATTCCAAAAATAAACCTTCAAAAAAAAAAAAAACCAAATCAAAAAATCGTCATTCTCTCACGAGAGTTCCCCGACCATATACACAGTTCAGCCCAACTGCCCAAGAGTTCAAACATATGACATAAAAATAAAAAATCTTCCTTAAAAAGACTCCGACGCACTACAACCTCATCCTATCATCTTCTCTTAAAACCGACTCTGTTTTATAAACAATTTTCACAAAATAAACCCCGTTTAAAACATATCTCAAAATAAATTTTTACCACAATAAAGGGAGAAAGGGATTATTTTAGCTCACAATCAAGGATAAGATGTGCCATTGCCAGAAAGTGATAGCAGCAGGAATTTAAGGCAGCTGTTTCTCCACATTGGAGAAGCAAATGGTGGATGTTGGTGCTCAGCTTGCTGTATCCTTTTATTCAGTTGGGACCTCAGCCTATGAAAGGATGCTGCTCAGAAATATCCCCAGAGACATATGTCTCAGATGATTCTAGCCTGTCATGTTGACAGTATTAACTACCATAGTCATTTAGAAGTCTGTGTTAGAAGGCTTATTACAGGCTCCTTCCCCATTCTGCACATAGTTCTATAATGAACAGTAGACATAAATGATCCATTTTAGGGGAAAACAATAAAATAATAATTTTTGCTGTAATTTAGAAAACTCAGAAAGATATAGTAGAAAGGATGCCTTGTATAGTTCCAGCTAACTTAGACCCTATTTACAGTTTCAGTGCATTTTTTTCAGAATCTTTTTTTGAGGATTTTATACATGCATGTAGTGTCTTAGTCAAAACCACCCCCTTCCCTCTCCTCCAACCTCTCACCCTCACACAGACTATTCCAATTTCCTGTGCTTTAAAAAAAAAAAAAAAAACCTAAGTCCCTGTGGAGCGCCTATGTATAGCTACAGAGCCATCTCCTGGACCCTGAGCAGCCACTCAGGAGCCACACCCATGAAGAGAGCTGACTCCTTCCTAGTAGCCATCAGTTGCCCATAGCGCCTGTCTTTCTCTCCCTCCCTCTCTTCGTGTGTGTGTGTGTGTGTGTGTGTGTGTGTGTTGGTCCAGCTGTTTTTAATATCTGATGAAAGAGTAGAATTTTTTTAAAGATTTATTTATTATGTATACAGTATACAGAAGAGGGTACCAGTTGTCATCACAGATGGTTGTGAGCCACTAGGTGATTGCTGGGAATTGAGCTCAGGTCCTCTGGAAGAACAGTCAGTACTCTTAACCTCTGAACCATCTCTTCAGCCCCCAAAGAAGTAGAATTGATGAACTTGAGAAACTGAAACCAAGCTTATTACTATTTTGTGACTTTCCGTGACTTTTACTGAAAAGTTAATCTTTCCATCCTCAGAACCAGCACCATGTCCTAATAATAATACAATTAAAGTGTATTTCTGAGCCCTGTGGTGAAATAAAAGCTTTGTTCCTCATATCTGCAACAACTACATAAAACACAGATAAGGTAACCTGGGAAAGTGTAAGGAAGAACAGTAGTTATCAGAACTGATGCACACGTGTACTCAGGAAGGCTCTCGGGGTCAGAGTCAGTCTGAATAAGACATACATAATGAGACCTTATCTAAAAAAGAAATGTATTTGTTGCCCTTTTGTTATAATATGATACATAGAACATGAATTTATCATAGGTGGACATGTCAATGACCTTAAAAACATTAATGTAGATTCATGAAGGTGTAGATAGTGCTGTACAGTAAGTGATGCATGGCAGCAAGTCCTAAATATGGTGATTCTTATTCTCATTACAAGTTCAAATGTTGTATGTTTTCAGTATGATTAGAAAATGACCATTCTGGGGCTGGAGAGATGGCTCAGCGGTTAAGAGCACCGTCTGCTCTTCCTGAGGACCCGGGTTCAATTCCCAGCACCCACATGGCAGCTAACAACTGTCTGTAGTTCCAGTTCCAGGCAAACACCAAGGCAAATAAATAAATAAATAAATAAATAAATAAATAAATAAATAAAGTGTTTTTTAAAAAAAAAAGAAAAAGAAAATGACCATTCTGCGAATGATAGAATCAGATATTTAGAAGACTATGAATTAAAGTGTCAAGAGGAATGCTTCTTTTCTTCTGTTTTTTAGGGGTATGGGTATTTTTTGTTGTTCTGCTTTGTGTTGTTTTCATTTGGTTTTCTGAAATTAGGTTTTCCTATGTAGTCCTAACTGTCCTGGAATTCACTCTTTAACCAGTCTGGCCTTGACCTCAGAGATCCTCCTTCTGCCTCTGCTGGGATTAAAGGTATGCACCAGCACTCCCTGACTTGCTTCTTTATTATAGTATAGAGATATTCTTTCCCAGGGATAGCTGGAAGCTGTTATCTATTAGAAATAAGTAGTCCTGAAGCACAATGCACAGGCCTGTTCAGGTTTGCACCAGGTCCTCTGTGTCTATATTATAACTTTCAACTTAGTGTATGGACCTTCTGACTATGAGAACAAGTGGGTTTCTGATTCTTATGCCTGCTCTTGGTGCTCTTTTCCTTCTGTTGGGTTTTCTTGTCCAACCTCGATGTAATAGTATCTTATATTTTATCATGTTTGGTTGTTATCTTTTAGAAGAGGCTGTTCTTTTATAAAGAGAGACAGAAAGGGAGTGGACCTGGAAGGGAGGGAGAGGGAGGGGAAACTATAATCAGGATATATTGTATGAAAAAAGAGTATGTTCAATATAAGGAAAAGAGAAGTAGTGTTTATAGCATTCATTTATTTCTTTACTAAACAGGGTTTTGCTGTATAGTCATAGCTGGCCTTGAACTTGCTGGCGGTCTTTCTGCCTTGGCCTCTCCAGTGTTGGAATTGCAAGTATTCACCCTGATGCCTAGCAAAAATAAGTAAAGTCTTGAGCTGACCTGCCCCATGAGCCATGCGGTTGTATTTTCTTGTTTGTTTGTTGTTTTTTTTTTTTCTTCTCTCTGGTATGTTTTGAATTTTCTGTTTGTTTTGGTTTTGTTTGGTGGGTTGGTTTTGTTTTTTGAGACAGTTTCATTCATTCTGACTTTGAATTCAATGCCCTTGAATTTCTCATTCTCCTGCCCCCGCCCCTTGTTTCTGGGGTTGCAAGCATGGACCACACCTAGCTGGTTTGCATATGCTTTTCATACCTGGACACACCAACAAATAAAAAGTATTATTAACTTTCCTGTGCTAGGAAGTAATTTCTTTTTGAAAGGGGTGGTAAAATTGCTTAGATAACTGTTCCATATCTGTGTCTTGTCTTTGTGATCTGAACTGTTTAACTCTCAGTTAGAAGACCATTATTGCCTTATCTCCAGTAAAAAACATGTTTAAAGGATTCTGACAGAAGAATGTGAACAGAAGGGCAGGACTGAAGGAAGGGTATCTTTTCTCACTGCTGCCCATATGTTTTGTTCACATCTCCAGTTATGATCTGGTAAAGAAATTTATGTTAAAAACTAGAGGGATGGCTTATAGTTTAAGAGTATATACTGCAAGAGTTCAGTTTTCAGCTCCACTTGGGTGATTTATAACTGTCTAGAACTCAAATTCCAGGGGATGCTGATGCTTCTGGTCTTTGTGGGCACTCACACTCATACACACATCCCCACATACAAACACATAACTAAAAATAAAATAAATCTTTAAAAATTAATGAAATGATTCACTTGGTTCACACATGTAAAAACAAGGTGTGGTGAATCAACTGTACATTGGCACTGGCAGGAAACAAGAGGGCCCTGGAACCTCTGGTCATCCAGTCTAGCTAGTTGGTGAGCCCTGGGCTCAGTACAAGGCTGTCTGAAAAATTAAGGTGGAGAGCAGTAGAGAAAGACACCTAACAGCCTCTGGTCTTCACACATACAAGTGCATACATGACTTGAACGTACACACACAAAAAAATACATGTAAACACTACACACAAAAATAAAAATGAAATCCAACCAGTAGTTTTGCCTTAAACTGTCAATGGGCAGCCTAGACTTAATTTTCACGATTTTGAGATTGTGTTTTTGGCTCAGAGTTATGATTGAGAAAAATTAAATACAAATGCTTTCTTTTAAAAAGGCTTTGTAGTCCTGTTGTATGCGTCTTATGTTTTTAAGTCATTTTCTTTTGTTTGGAATACAGGTTGCTCTCAAGGAAGTGGTATTTTACATTATGCTCATGGAGACAGTCAGCAGACTCTCCTGCTAAAGCAAGGTAAGGGCAAAGTACTCAGCACACTGCACCTCCTCCTGGCCCAGCTCATTCGTGCCTTTATAAATGTATAGGAAGAAGCTCCATGGGCCCTGGGCTTGGCAGCAGCGGGAAGCGCCCTAGTCAGGAAGAGGACACACAGAGTGTTGGTCCCAAAGTCCAGCGACAGAGCAGTAATTGATATGGTAAATACTTAGGTTTTTTTTCTTTCCTGCTTTAGTATTGAATTAACCTGAAATAATTTCCAAATGAGGACTGATTATTCTCTGGCAATCTGCAGTTGTTATAATGACTGAACAGGAGAAGCCCCTGAACTGGACATAGCACTGCATAGGCTCCTGCTCTCTGAAACCACTGTGCTTCAACTTGAGGAGCATGTGGGTTTGAAGATAGAACTATGAGCCTAAAACAAAGGAGACTTTAATAGACTCCCTCCAAAGCCTTCACCCCAAACTTTTACTCTAAATGTTGATAATTAAGGAGAGAAGGAGTTTGAGACATGGTCTCAGTGTGTAGTTCAGGCTACCCTTGAACATGTACATGGGCTAGCTTCATACTTACAGTGAGTGATCCTCCTGTGTCATTGTCCTGAATGCTGGGATGCACAGACAGGCCATATGCTCAGGTCATGCTTTTATCTTCTCTATTTGCCGCTTCTAAAACCTAAATTTTTAAGCAATTCTGGGCCTTTTTAGAAGTATCAAAAATTGTGCCTACATCCAATTTAATTGAATTTGTGATACTATTTTGTGACTTAATGAGAAAAGTATTTACGTGCTACTTTTGCCATTTTTTAAAGACTTTTCATATTTTGGTCTCCTTAAATTTGTTTACATTATCACTTAGCTTTTATTTCACCTAATTATAAATTTCTTAAAGTCAGTAAATGCTCTTCAGTTCTTTATTATTTAATTCTTTGTGGCAAAGTTTTAATTGTTTTTCCCCCCTTTTAAATCACAGAAAGCATGCAGGAAGAATTCTGGCACAGCTGAAATTGGTGGGAAAGCCAGTACTCTTCACTTAAGTTATTAAAACATGTCCTTCATTCGTGGAAAACAGCTAGATTTTGAACACATTCTTTCTAATAACATTTCTGTGGTTTTTAACTTTTTAATGACTATCACATAGGACAAGTGCTAATTTGTATATAAAGAATTTGCTTAATGTAAATATAGTCACAGTTAGTATAGACTCATCAGTATATTTTTGATAATTTTTCATGTATGGTAAAAAAGTTAACAGATTCTGATATAAAACTCAAGTTTTGAGAGTTACTGCAGGAAAATGGAAAGTTTTTAGATTTTCTTAAAAGACTTTGTTAAAATTCTAGGACACATTTTTCTTGACGTCATTGTTTAACCTAATTTTGCAGTGTTTGATAATAATGCTTTAGAACAATGTGTAATGGAAGTGAGTAGGCAATGCCTCTGTTAGTGTGGACCGTTTATGTCAAAGCTTGTGCGCAGCTCTTCTGACTCACACTTGTTCATTTATAGCTAAAGTAACTTTGTTATTAAAGAATATGCAAATATGGAATTTTGTGTACTTGGTGTCCATCTTTTCATTTTATTTGTTTTGGGTAAGAAAATTGTGTGAAGTGTGATACAAATTACAGAGGCAAATAATAAAAATCATGACACCATTTTGAATGAAAGAATAGGAATTATCAATCTAGCAGAATGATATTTTTCCAGAATAATTTGGAAGAAAGATTTAAAATCTCATTGGTGTTAGCACTGTAAGTCAGGCTGCAGGAGGAGGCAGTTGAGAGTGTGGTTTCTGAAGTCAAAGCCTGCTTGCCTTTTCCCAGCTTTGAGAAACTGGGCAAGACTTTCTCTTTCTGTCTTCATTTTACCATCTTAAAATTGAAATGAGAAGAGTATCTGCTTTGTAGTCAGTTCTATGTACAGTGCTCATTAATGCTGCAAGGCATACAGTACATGCATACAGGAAATGTCAGCCTGGCTCCCAGTCACCCTCCTTACTGTGTTCCATTAGGTACCTTCACAATAAAGGCTATTGGAATCATTGGCTTTTCATTTTCCTGTCTTGAGTAGTAACAAACACTCAGTGTAGTGTGTGTGTGTATGTGTATGTGTGTGTGTGTGTATCATTAGTAGAGCATTTGCCTAGAATGTGTAAGGCCCTGAATTCAATCCTCAGTAACACACACAATCAGTATAATTTTATTTTGAAGGTAACTAAAGGGATAAACTTGATTCAAGATGCAGAACATGGCTTTATATGACAGGCTTTTAAAAAATATATACTGCTAGGCTGGAGAGATGGCTCAGTGGTTTAAGAGCACTGACTGTTCTTCTAGAGAACTTGAGTTGATTCCCAGCATCCACATGGCAGCTAACAGCTGTCTATAATTCCAAGGCCTGACACCCTTACACAGTTATACATGCAGGCAAAACACCAGTTCACATAAAATAAATATTTAAAATATATATATATACTGCTTTATATGACAGGCTTTTAAATCTATATATAATATAGATTAATTTTAAAAATTAATAATGCTCAATAAATTCCAATAATAATTTTTTTTTTTAAAAAAGTCAAGAGCTGGAGAGAGATGGATCAGCAGTTAAGAGCATTGACTGCTCTTCTAGAGGACCTGAGTTCAGTTCTGGGCAATGGTTGCTCACAACCATCTATAATGGGATGCCCTCTTCTGGTGAACATGCAGATAGAGCATCATAGCATAAAATAAAAAAAAAAAAAAAACTTTAAAAAAAGAAAAAGAAAAAAGTCAGAAAGATCAGGCCTCATCTTTCCTGTCACCAGTTAAAAACAATGGGTCCAGTTGTTTTTCACTAAACTCTGTGGACCTTCCTGATTATACTGTGCTGAGCTACAAAAGTCATCACCATCCAGGGAGAGAAGATTCACTTTTAATACAGTAAATGAGCGTCTTAGCATAGGATCTCTGTCACCACATGGTGTTGTTGGGTGATATATTTTCTTTCCAGAGTTTTCTGGAAGCTGCCCCAGTTTGGTCTACATTGTGACCAGAATCACTAAAGGGAAAATAAGACATCATTGTCAGTTCACACCATCCTTGAAGACAGTATTTTCCCCTAATAAGCAGAGTTAAGTCATCAAAACCCTACCAGAGGTTCAAGTATTAAAATTCTTTTATTTAAGGTAGGTGTGGTGGTGCATGCCTATAATCCCAGTACTCAGGGCAGAGGCAGGAGGATATCTGTGAGTTAAAAGCCAGACTGGTCTACAGAGCAGTTCCAGGGCAGCCAGGGCCACACAGAGAAACCCTGCCTCAAAAAAGACAAAAATACCAATGATAATAATAAATTTATTTATTTGGCTTCCTGAATTATTGTTTTAGCTTAAGAACAATTTTATTAGAGTTTAAGTGAAAACACTGTACACGTGAAAACCTGGGCAGTGTTGAGGAGGGAAGGAGAGAGTTGTGTCTTTTAAGTTGGGTGTTAAGTGCCAGACTCTTTCTGTCTGGCAGATAAGGCGGAGGGAGATTTGGACCAGCCAGCCTCTCCCTGGGGTTGGAGCAAGGTGGTGGGTGTCTACGACCCAGCACACCCTAGACCCTTCCCACACGCTGAGTGGGAAGCCTTGAAGAAGCAAGAACTCACTTTATTGCATAGGTCTGGGGCTTATGTAGGGTTGTGAGAAGGGGGTGGGAGTCTTGGGATGGGGTAGGTGGGGTAGGGGAAAAGAGCCAATAGTATGTTAGCAGAGGCTGGGCAGAGTCAGTCTTAGATCAGGCTATGCTGAGTCAATCACATGTGGAGTTTATGACCAGAGACAGGTCACCAAACTCTAGGAAGGCTTAGGAATTTACACTGGGCCTCAACCCTGCGGCCTCAGAAAAGCCAACAATTAAGAAAGGAAAAGGTACATCCAGGAGCCCTAGCAGCCTAGTGAGCAGAGGAAAAAGCCGTCTTCCTGGATCCTTGAATTCTTATTACTACATATGTTCAATTTATTTGAAGGAACCAAACTTCTGAGTTAACTTACAAAGTTCCCTTATGTTGTTTTTCTCGTTTCCTTAAGTTAGTGAATTTTACAAGTACAAGATCAGTAACTGTTAACTAGTCACTTTTCTGCTGCTCTGATAAAACACTAATGACCAATGCAGTTCATAAAGGGAAGTATTTAACTTGGCTTGTGGGTTCAAAGGGTTAGACTCCATGATAGCAGAGCAAAGGAACAGCTGGGAGCTCTCGTCTGGTCCACAACCAACAGATGGAGGAAGCACTGGGAATGGCAAAGTCTGCCCCGTTCCACCTCCCCCAGCATGATCTGCCCCAACAGCTCCACCAATCTGGGCTTGAGTATTCAGCAGTGGGCCTCTGGGGGCTATTCAAGCCACTATGGCCATTACTGTTTCAATGCATTTCTTATATACTAGAGACCTCAGAATTGTCTCATTTTTATAATCTTCCTGAACATTATAAAAGAAAATATGTAGAGTAGTATTCTCATGCCCTTGTTCCTCCTAAGGCTTTTTCTAAGTGTCAGGCCCTAGACACTCACTGTACCATGATGGCAAAGGCTGAGCAGCATTCATTTGATCCAGGTGGTGCAGTTGATTATGGTGCAAAGGGTCACACTCCTCCAATAGTTGTGTAGAGCATTGGTGCAAGTGTCCCATGGCCTGGTGCTCAGTTCTGCTTCTCCCTCCTAAGTGACTGAATAGCATGCAATTCCAGGTCTTAAACTTTACAACTTGTAACTTCTTTGTTTGAGGTTTGTTTGATTGGGGGGGGACACAGGGCTGGTGCTGGTGGGGGTCCTACCTGGTAGTTGGTTTTTGAGACATAATCTTATACCGTAACCCAAACTGGTCTGGAATTTACTATGTAACCCAGGCTGTCCTTGAACCCATACCAATTCTCCCTCATACATCTCTTGAATGCTAGGCTTATAGGTTTTGTAGTGATACATTAAATGTTTAATAAAACCAGTCTGTAATATCACAGAAGAAATCTACCCACAGTCAATCCAAAAGGATCAGAGAGTGGTAACTCACACCTTTAATTCCAGCTCAAGGGAAGACTGGGGTGTGGTGACCTACACCTTTAATCCCAGCAGATCTGAGTTTGAGGCCAACTTGGTTTATAGACTGCCAGTGGTGGTACCTCGCCTTTAATCCCATAATTCCAGAGACAGAGATCTCTCTGTGTTTCTGTGAGTTCAAGGCTAACTAGTAATAACTACTTATAACTAGTAATAGTAATAACTCAAACCTTTCATCTTAACCTGGATGTGATACAACTGGACAAAGAAGGTATTTAAGGCAGGCATAGAAGACAGATGGGGCATTAGAAGCTATAAGAAGCAAGGCTGAGGAGGCTGGATGGTAGCTGGGAGGATTTGACTGTGGTGTTTCTCTCTTTGATATTTCAGCCTTTCCCTGATATTCTTGCTCTGAGTGTCTTTTAATACAACCAGAATTTGTGCAACAAATGACAACTATTTCTTTTCTATATCTTACTGTAATTTCCTTTTTCCAAACAAGAATAGCACATCTTAACCATGGATCGCAAATTCTTATAAGAAAGCATGTAATTCACAAATAGTGTTGATGTACCAAGAATGGGTATTGGAGGTAGATACTCTACTCATCTGTGTGATGCCGCTCAAGTTAATTCCAGAGCATCCTACTGTTGTAGAATATATTTCTTTTATTTTCTTAATTTTATGTGAATTGGTGTTTTGCCTGCATGTATAACTGTGTAAGGGTGTCAGATCTTGGGATTACAGACAGTTGTTAGCTGCCATGTGGATGCTGGGAATCAAACTCAGGTCCTCCAGAAGAACAGTTAGTGCTCTTAACCGCTGAGCCATCTCTCCAGCCCCTGTAGAATATATTATTTTAACATGCTACATTTGTTAATACTGCAGAACATTTGTTTAATGATGCAAAGATGTATTGCATTCTTTTATGTTGCATTTGTTTAACTCTGTGAAGCTGTGTTACTTTGCCTGTCTAAAACACCTGATAGTCTAACAAAGAGCTAAACAACCAATAGCAAAACAGGAGAAAAGATAGGCAGGGCTGGCAGACAGACTTCTCCTATTTAGGAGAAGAAGTCTAGGAAGAAAGAAGAAAGAGCAAGAGAACAAAGAGAAGAGGATGCTGGGGGCCAACTACCCCACCACACAGTCAGCTACAGAGTAGTAGTGGAAATAAGATACACAGAAGAAAAGGAAAAAGGCCAGAGGCAAAAGGTAGATGGGATAATTTAATGATAAGAAGCCAAGCTAAGACAGGGCACTTGTGTGTACTAATAAGCCTCTGTGTGTATGATTTATTTAGAAGCTGGGTAGTGGGTCCCCAAAAGAACAGAGATAAAAAGAGTAAAAATAATAACATCCTCATACTGATAGAATTGATCTTGAGAAGTCAGGACTCTGCTACCATGAAACTCAAGCAAGTTATTGGTTCCTCTAACTAAAGTCCACTGAATATAAACCACAATGAAATTTGATTATTATTTCCTGAGTTATTAACTGTGGGTCAAGCATTGCTCTTAGGGACATAACCAGTAGCCACAGGCCTCTCCTTTGTAACAGGGGTCAGCTGGGGGCAGCCTTAGTATATCCCAGCCCTGTGTGAGGTCGTTAGAAATGCAGTAAGCAGAACCACCAGGCTGGGAAACATCATTTTCCCTGCTCAACTACAGACCACACAGGGTGGGCATAGGGTTCTCTGTCCTGGGTGGTGCTTAATTCTAATTGTGATTAATATGTTGTTAATGTGATTCATTTCCTGTTGTCCTGTCCAGGGTCCTTGCATCGCAGCTCCATATGCTTGACCTTGTGGTGGCAGGCCATAAATGTTTTTGGTTGAATGGATGAAGGGATTCTGGCTTTGTTTGCTTTATGAATTTGAATATCAATAGTGACTGAAATGTAAAGCTCTGGACAGTATTGTAGGAGTATTTGGGTAAAGTCATGTAGGAGGAAAAGGGATAAATGGCCTTTAAGGGAAAAAAAAAAAAAAAGCAAAACAGCCCTATAAAAATAGTTTAAAAATAAAACAGCCCTAGCGGTTACAGCAGCGTTGGAGCTGGGCAGGAAGATCAGGTTTCAACCTTCTAAACTGTTGTGAGAATTCTGAATGGCTCTATCTTAACAAACAACAGCTTCTGAATTATTGTTTTTCCTTAATGAATTGTGACATTCTCTAAGAGACAAAGCGATAGAACCGCCAGAGCTCCCAGGGATGGAAGCGCCAGGTGGCACTGGCCAACATAGCCCTATGTTGTGACATAGCAGGCTCATTCTCATGGGCAAGCAACCTGTGCTGCCTGTATTCTGTAGTCTAATTGGCTGCTCTTGGGGTGGGGGCGTGGCTTCCTGCTCAGCAGTTTCCCAAGCTCTGATTGGTTACCAGACAAGGGCAAACGTTGGGGTTACTGAGGATCTGTTTCCAGGGTGGGCTGCTCTGCAGGGAACTCAGAACCCGGGGCTCCGGCTGTGTTCGCATTCTGGTCCAAAGGTGAGCTACTTCTTTGCCTCTAGCTTGGGCTGAGCCCCAAGCCAGCTCACCGAGGTCCCACAGACACTCCAGCGGGGAGCACCATAGAAAGTTTCTCCGGAAAAGGAAGGCTGTTCAGGCCCCTATATCGGCCCTGGCAGTGCTATTAAATATCTGGCCAACTTTGTGGTTCTTTGCTTGCAGAATTGAGATTCACTTAAAACTCAGACAGAAATTAATTGGCAATTATCGAGTAGACTTAAAATTAAGCGTAAAAATGTAGTTCACACCTCAAGATTAGTTAAGAAACATGAAACTGTAGAGAGCAGGCAGGCTATGTGACCTTTTTACCAAGAGCATCTCTGTACCTGCATCCTTCTTCAAGGTCCTTTGTGATCTAGTGAGCAGAGGTATGAAAGTTTTTAAATATTCTTAATGACTTGTGATATGACAGAAAATAAACAACAGCATTCAGTCTCTTTCCTCCCCTGCCTACACCATAACTACGGGCTGCTTACGGATCCTGCTAAGGTCTATTCTAAAGTGAAAGAGGTGTAGGTCTCATTTTTCTGGAAAGTCTTTAATTCTCAATTTCTCAGATGGGCTGTGATCCCAACAGAAGTATGAAGAAGTGGACACCTAGTGACTAACACCCCTAATGGCAGTAGCCTGAGCTTTAAAAATAAAACAAAACAAAAACTACTAGTTGAGTAAACAAAAGTAGTAGTGGACAGTGCCTGCCACTCTCTTTTCCAAAGTCAGTGTTGCCAACCAGAGAAGGGCAGGGAAATAACTCATTAGAACATGGTGATGCCATGGGTCTGCCCTTGTGGGACTGAAGCAGTATGAATAATCACAACCACCCTAGGTACAGCTGCAGTCTACGGTGGCGCAAAAGCCTCTAAAGGGGACATGAGGTTTTATCTCAAAGGTCAGAGACGTTTCCTTAAGGAAGTGACACTCAGGTCTGGAAACTACCTAACAGAAGTACAGTGAGCATAGTCCACAGTCTCGGAAGACTATAGTGGGCAGTTAGAACTCAGGGACTGAGAACTGACTGCAGTTTGTGAGGAGGAAGACAAGGATTCAAGTGGCAGCAAAGCCCAACTAATTTTCTACCAACTACTCTGTCCTAAAGTGCCACTGAGAAGTGTACTGCAGAGAGGTGATACAATCACATCTGAGAAGCTACAGAGAAGCCCCAAGGGGACTGACTGAAGCTCTACCTAGGGACAGGCTCTCTGGGAAAGACTATAAAACAAGGAAAGAATGCTTACTTGCTTGGTTGGTTCCCACACACACACTAGAAAAACCAAATATAATTACTTCTTTTCCCCTTTCATTTTTCTTTCTTCAACCCTTGCCACACACACACAATCTTTATTTCTTTCATATTTTATATATTTTGTTTTTGAGATAAGTTGTTACTTTGCAGCCTAGACTAACCTGGAAAACCCAAGGTAGACCAGGCTGGCCTAAAACTTGTGCCTCAGCCTTCCTAGCACTGGAATTTCAAACTACCAAACCTAAAGATGAGCTGTAGTGGGGACAGATATGGGGTGAGGAACCCTAAGAATAGAGAGTGAAGCAGCTTAAAAGTGAAACAAAAACATTTTCAAAAAGAAGTGGTCAAATGATGCCAAAAGGTACAAAAGCCAAGAGAAATAAGAACTGAAACTACTCATCAGCTCGGATTGTAGGGCAGCTGCCTTTAATGAAAGCTGTGTAAACAGAAAGGAGAGAGGAGGATCTGCAGGAGTCAGCAGGAGGATGAACAAAGGGGACCTTGTGGGGAGTGGCAGTAGCAGTGAGGAAGGAAGGAAACCAAGAGGGAGCAGCTAACCTGAGAGTGACCACCTCTGGTTGTCTTCATTGCTCCTCGTGGGGGAAAGATGGCCTGTTTTTAGCAAGCTGAGAAAAGGTTCTCGGGGGTGGTGGGGAGGTGTGTGCCAAGGTGCATGTGTGGAGTCTGGAGGACACTTGCAGAAGTCAGCTCTCTCCACCGTGTGCCTCTGGGTTTAAAGCCAGATCAGCAGCCTTGGTGACAAGCGCCTTTACCTGCAGAGCCATCTTGCTGGCCTCTCTTTTAGTCTTTTGTTGAGGTACAAAGGCCTAAGACATGGGCAGACTTCATCGAAATCTTCTGGAGAGGATTCACTACCCTAGTTGCTGTTGGAAACATTTGTGGGAGGAGCTGCATTACTGGAGTGGAAGGAGATTTGAACCCTCTGAGGTGTTGGAGGCTTGTGATGGAAGGAAATATAGAGTATAGTTGAAGCAGAGTTAGAAATGGAGCCAGAGATGTGACTGCATTGTTGAATCACCAGAAAAACTTTAGCAGATGTGGAGCTGCTTCTGATGTATGGATAGCTAGGAAGTGACTACTTGAGGTGGAATCCATTTCTCGTAAAGCTGACAGGCAGCAAAGGACTTAGTCACTTGGTCTGAAAGGCCTGGCTTTGGGTTTGAAACAGTTCTGTTGGAGGAAAATGCTATCAACAGCATTACATGCTACAAAGAAGTCTTTTGGGGAAAGGTCAGTTGAAGAAGCAGACTTCATTGTCTAAAAATAAGACAGAACTTTCCAGGGGCTGGCAAGATTGCTAAGCAAGTCAAGCCCAGAAGCCTGAGTTCAGTCCCAGAATCCATGTGAAGGTGGACAGAGAATCAACTCCACTGACTTGTCTGCTGACCACCTTAGGTCCCTCCACACACATATAACAATGATAACAAAACACATTTTTTGAAGTACATTTTTAAGTCATCCCAACCTTCAGCAATCAACACTGATCATTCCACAGCCATCAGTTTTAGGGGAGACAAAGCCATCTACCTCCAAGATTACAGTCAATAAAGGCTCTGATGATCACTGGCAGTTTTTAACAGTGTAGTGTTGTTTTTTTTTTTTTTTTTAATTAGGGTATTTTTGTATATATGTTACACATGGCTAACAGAGTATTGAGTGTTGTAAATACAGCTTTTATATGTACTATGTACTAGAAAAGCAGAAGTTGAAGGGGACATATGGCATAGTTGGTGAGGCAGCGTCAAGGCAGAGTGGGGGCAGGGATGGGGCAAGGACAGTGGCAGATCTGGGAGGATTCCAGGTCAATGGGCAGTGCAGGGAGGGAGCTTCCTTCCTGCAGACTAAGATGTCTGACAGGAGAAGGCAAGTGTGCCGCACAGGCCAAGAGCTGCAGCACCCTGTCCAACTCGGGTGGCAGGGAAGGAGACTGCTCGGAAGCAGAGCCCCTGCAGATGGATGATAAGGGAGGCATCATACATCATGGGAAGATCTTGCTGGAAGTGAGGATCCACACCAGCAGTTGTCTGTCCTCTGACCTCTGCATGGGTACTCACTCACTCTCACATGCACACAGATACACACACAAAAATATCCATTGTGAATAAATGTGCCTGAAAGGCTAAGAAAATGTGCCTTGACACTTGGTACATGAGTGCACTTTGAAAATATTATACTAAATGAATGATATAAGCCAGACTTTAAAAAAAAAAGCATGATATGGTTTCAATTAATGACCTGCCTGCAACAGGAATGGAGATAGAAAGTGAAGTAGAGATTTCAAGGTGTGAGTTTCATGGGTACAGAATCTGTACTTGACAAGAAAAGTCCTAGACATAGAGGTTGTAGTTGTATGACGTGAAAGTACCCTATGCCACCGATTCAAACATTTGAACATCGTTGAAATACTACTATGCCTTTATTATTAACACCTTATCACAACCTGTTAAAAATGACAGCTCTAACCCATGTCTGTAACAGAGCATTGCAGAGCTGAAACAGAAAACAGCCCCCTCAAAAAAAAAAAAAGTGATTATTTTGAAATGCTAAAAGATAGCAGTAACTGAAAATGAACCAAAGAATGCAATTCTAGAAAAATTATGTTTTCCTTATATAGTTTATACATGTCAACTTTTATGATGTATTAAGGACAAGAGGCACTGGGAAGATAATGCCAAAAATAACAATATTAGCCAAGGGTCAGCCTCATAACAAAACACTTAACTGGTGGATTATTTTCCACATTTCAGAATAACCAAGAATTGCTTATATGCTTGTGTTCTTTAGGATATCATCCAAGATGGTTTTTCCTGACTGTTAGCATAGCAATCTTGTGGCTCTGCATGCCTCTCTGGGAGTCTAGAAACTCATTTCAAAGGGCAGACATGAAATGCAGGCAGATGTTCAGCATGTAGCAGAACTGCAGATAGCACAGCCACTCAGCAGTAAGAGTGAGCATCAGCACACTGTCCTGAATGCTGTCCATTCTAAATGCTTGTCTAGCATTGTAGTGCCAGTTAAGACTTTAGAAGTTGTAATGTACATTTAGTATTCAGTAAATCTTGTTTGCCCAGCAGAAAGGCATCAAGATAGATAACCTTGCTGTCCTGATGGCTACCTCCTACTTTACCTTTCAGTAATCAGAAATTAGGTTACAACCTGCCTTTCCCTTTGCCTCACATTAACAGATGTCTGTCAATGGGAATGACTTGATATGGAAATGGGCTCTAATGTTCTGTCATTCTGCAAGATGAAACAGACCCCCAAATCAAGCTAGCTATTTTATCTGGTGCCTGAGCTGCACAAGATCTGTCCCCTCAAGGAACCCTTGGCTATTTGGAACTTGCTCAGAGATATAGGCAGAAATTAGATGTAATTCTCATGTGTAGTTTTGCTCTGTATTTAAAGGATTATAACAAGAAAGTGAAAATAAGAAGAAAAATTACATAGTAAAATATGAACAGCTGTCATCAAATGTGACACATGCCTGGAATTCCAACTCAAGAGGCTGAGACATGAGTGCCATGAGTTTGAGGCTAGCTTGGGCTACACATCCAGAGCGATATAGCAAGACTCTATCTCAAATATAACAAAGTATTAAGTTATCTGTAACTGGTAAGGTTGTAAGTTTTTTTACCTGCTCATGTTCCTCAGAATTCAGCAACTAAGCAGTGAGTCCGTATGGAGTTATTTTGGAAAGCTGACATACTTAAACATTTTCATTTGTCCTTTATAAACTGTACAAAACTCAGGTTTGGGGTTTCTTTGCTTTAGTGCATGTGGGCTGTTACAAGGAAACAGCTTAGACTGGTTAATCACGATGGTTGCTTGTTACTCATAAACTCTGGAGACGAGGGAGGAAAAACTAAGGTGCCTGCAGATTCTGTCTGAGGACAGCTTGTTTCTCACAGATGGCATCTTTTATGTACCTCACAATGAAAGGACAATCTCTTCAAAGCCTTTTTAAGTATAGTTTTATTCTTTGAGAATTTCATACATGCATACAATGTATTTTAGTCATATTCACTCTTGACTCCTTACCCTAACTCCTTTTCCAGATCCAGCCCCTCCCAAATTCACATTAAAGTTCAGTTTAAAGTGGTATTACCATCCGACTTTGGCCCCTTGTAGTTCCTAGTGATAACTACCATCTATTAGAGGCTTACTAGGTATCGGGCTATCTTCAGAATACATGAAATGCATTTGACTCTGGCAGTACCCCTGTAAGGTGTGGATGATCTACTCATGTACAGAGCAGTGCTATTTCTAATGCTCACTGACAGGTTTTCCACAAAACATTGTTTGAATTACTATGCTTAGTCTGAAGCTTACAAACTTTAACATCACACCGTAAGTTCAAGCCAGGGCTGGGTATAGGCGCTTCAACTACAGAGCCTTTATGTTCCCCAGCATGTGGTCTGGATGAGAGATCAACACCAGTGAGAAGGGAGTGGACCCCAACCCAGATCTGCCTGGGCTCCATCATACTTACCTTGGTCCTTTTGAAATTGAAAGTCCTCATGGAAACTGTTTTAAAATATATTTTTGTCTTGCCTTACGGCATGAGGAGTAATACAATGAGAACTAAGCTGGGAGTAAAACAAACTATGTCTACAGTGTTACCCCCCATAGGCACAACAGCAAGCCACCACTACCATTCAGCATTTCTTACTGTAATCATTAGGATTAGGACAGCTCTGTAAATAATCATCAGCCTACATGGCAAGAGCATTGGCAGTGGCAGTGATTAGAAACAGCTGTCTCTGCACTGACCCTTTCAAGTTTATGAACATGGAAGCTGCAAAGGACTAAACAGCACTCCGTGTGGCAGGGCTGACACTCCAACACTGCCAGGAAATAAAATTTCATCAAACCCTAGGGCATGTGCATGTTCCTAGAAACAAGACAGTGGTGAAGGAGTTGGTATATTAATATTTAGTACTGTGACACAAAGACTATTTTGACTGAAAACAACTTGAAAATAAGTGCTGGGTTATTCTGACTCTACTGTTCAAGAGCAGGTGAGATTTTCATGGGAAACTATCCTAAGAGGAGAAACACCCTCCTTAAAGACAACTAGACCAAGCCTTACTGAAATCCTTCAGCCTTTAAGTTTCTTGCATCTCACTGTCTGTCCACTTCAGCACAGCCTGTCCTGCTCTGGGTCTTGTCTTCTTTGTATGGATTTCTATACATACAATTTGTATGAGATAAATTTGCATGCTCCCCTGTTGACCATTTTATGTGGCTTTATTGCATGGGCCCAGTTAGACCCTAAGATGGAAGTGAAGTACTCACAGTCTCCTCACAGACAAGACAGCAAGGGAGGTACTGCTCAAATCGCTATTGTGTTATTTGAAAGCAGCTAACTTACCCAACATTACTCAGTAAGTTAGAGCCAGGTTAGGTATGGTGGCATAGCACTAGGTGAAAGGGTCACACAGCGTCACACAGCTGACCCCGTTTCTGATTTGCAGGGGTCTCACTAAGGCTGTCACAGAGAACTACTCAGGTTGCTTGACTTTAATAATAAGTATTACTTTATTATTAAATACTTACTTTAATCCTGAATTTATAAAAACAAGTTGCTTTACATACTTTAATAAAGCAAATATGCACTTCAAATAAAACAAGCTGACCTGTTAAGAATATTGCTCATCAGCAAAAGTATTTTCAATGAAAAAAAATGATGTCTTCTCTTCCTAAGTATCTACCTGATCTAAACATCAACTTGAAAAAATAATTACCTGTGTGATATGCCACCTAAAAAAGAAGCGTAACTGTTGTAGGAAAGGGAATCTGTTCAGAACAGCTGAGGCCCATGAACCAAAAGTCCCCATGACCTTCTGACCTGTAAATGGAGTACCTGCTTCACCTGATGGATGCATAGCTCAAACAGACAATGTATTTATAATAAAGATGAGATGCCTTAAAGTACGGTAAGATGTATTATAATGGAGTAGCTTTCCTTGCTAGCGGAAGTCTTTCTTACTGCTTCTGTTCTATAGTCAGTGTTCCTTCAAAGACTTTCTTACAGGCACAATGTGAACATTCTCAATTTAGGACATGAGAATTAGCCAGTGCTTCAGCATGCCATGGAAGTTGCTTACAGGACACCAGCTCTGCAGGCTGTGTCTTTTCAGAAAGCCACAACCAGCTCTGAAAATCAACCCTTCAGTATGTGTCACCTATGAAACGGACAGCCAGTCACACAAAGAGAACAAGAGAACGATAGAAAGGCTCCACGCGTGCTCAGTTGACATCAGGAAGATCCGCAGACTAAAACCATGGGTGCTTCTAGAGAATGACACCTACGTTGAAGAGATTGCAAATATTTTGAAAGAACTAGGTGCCAACAAAACTGCGATAGCCAATATTCTAGAACGTTGTCCAGAAGCGATTGTCTGCAGTCCTGCTGCTGTTAATGCCAAAAGGGAACTCTGGCAGATGGTCTGCAAAAATGAGGCACAGCTAATCCGGTTAATAGAGCAGTTTCCAGAACCTTTCTTTACCATCAAGGACCAAGAGAACCAGAGGCTGAATGTTCAGTTCTTTCAAGAGCTGGGACTCAAAAATGTGTTGATTGCCAAGTTTCTGACGACTGCCTCTGGCATTTTCCATAATCCCATAGAGAACAACAAGCAAATGATAGGGGTTCTCAAGAAGAGCTACATAAACTTAGGTGGCTCTCAGGCCAATGCTAAAGTGTGGCTACTAAAGTTATTAAGCCAAAATCCATTCATTGTGTTAAGTTCTCCCTCAGCTGTAGACCAAATCCTAAAATGTCTTCAAGGACAAGGCTTCACAAACTCTGAAGTGCTCCAGCTTCTGTCCAAACTTAAAGGGTTTCTTTTTCAGCTTCAGCCAGGAAGCATCCAGGACAGTATTTCCTTCACTAAAACTACTTTTGGGTGCACAGACCGTGACCTGCAGCAGTTGGTTGTTAACTGTCCTGCACTGCTGTATCACCCTGCTACAGTTCTAGAAGAGAGGATCCAGGTACTACTGAAGGAAGGAATCTCCATGGCTCAGATAAGAGAGTCACCAATGGTCCTTGAGTTAGCACCACAGATAGTCCAGCACAGGATAAGAAAGCTGAACTCTTTAGGCTACAGAATAAAGGATGGGCATCTAGCAAGTTTAATCGGAACAAAAAATGAGTTTGAGGCTAACCTTAGCAAAATGCAAGCCAAGCAAGGAAGGCCACTATTTAACCCTGTGGCCTCATTAAATGTGGAAGAGTGACATGGAGCTTACTTCTAGCAAAGTGACTAATTCATGAAGACTTAAGCAACTCAGCTTATAAAGACTAGTGAGTCCCAAGACCTACTGAGCTTCTGATTTGTGCCCAAGTTACCTCATAATTGATCACCTCTGACTCATTTGCTGTATTTTAAAATATAAAATAAATATAAATTGTGTTTAAATAAGATCAGTGACTTTGACCTTGAACTGTTTATTACTCCAAAACATCATATAGTGTGATAGTTCACGTGTATGGGTCTGAAGGAACTGACAACAAGTACATGCTCTTGATAGGAGTGCCTCAACATTGTTCTTGTTCCTAGAGCTGCTACCAAAGTGTCATTCCTCACCACCAGCCCTGGTCACTAATAGGCCAATGCCAATTTCCTTTAGAGAGAATTAATGTCACCTTGTGTTTGGAAGAGTGTCTGTGACAAGTGTTACTCATCCAAAGGGATTAGTTAAGAGCCCACTTCTATGGTCAGTTTGAAATCTCTTAAGGAACCAGAGTCCAGCTGTATTAGGATATTAATTCTGTTCAGCCTCAGGAATAGAAAAGATTTCTACCTTTCCCTGCACAGCAAAAGGACTGGGGGAGGGGTGTGAAAACTAGTTTCAAACTTTATTCATGCACTTGAAATGACTGTCGCCTCCTCAAGCTGGGACATCTACTTCATGACAGCACTTGTAGGGTTTCCATTTCTAAACTTGTCCCAAGATAGCAGTACCCAGATGAAGACTGGCTCACGTTCAGCTGTTCAGTTTGTCACAACTGTAATACTCATCAGTTGTAATGCACACCCAATTGACTGCAGTGTGCACAGCTTCTGAAATTTAATGAAAAACAAAGCCAGTATCCTTT
This sequence comes from Sigmodon hispidus, assembly GCA_004025045.1. Lineage (NCBI taxonomy): Eukaryota > Metazoa > Chordata > Mammalia > Rodentia > Cricetidae > Sigmodon > Sigmodon hispidus. Next base: position 95,335 of record PVIH01002560.1, read on the forward strand.
TTCCATTCTCTTAGCAAATGCAGTTTTTTTCTCGATAGCCAAATCTGTTTAATTCCTTAGTTGGGATATTGAAGAGCAACAAAAAGTACTCAAGAAGTGAAGAATTCTTACTCTTCTACAGTGAGACTCAATGTAAGGCACTTACCCAAAGCACTCAAGACTATCAAGAAAAATGTTAAGACCAGAGGCAGCTTAGTGGCAGAGTGCATGCTTTAGTTCAGATTCAGTCTCAAGTGTGTACTTGAATATATGCATGAGAGACAGTGCACGCTTCCTTCAGTGTAGCACAAAATGAACAGCACCCCTGATCCATCTAAGGAGCTGGAGTTTATTCTAACTATGATGGGAAGCTCTAGAGCATTGTCCTGGCAGTTATGCATTAACCTACTCTCTGAAAGCAGGTGTGGAATACATTACAGGCTATGTGGTCCTCTACAGTTATCTATCAACTGTGAGGTGGTTAGTAACAGGCAACTGACCAAGTATGGAGCTGTAAGAAGTCAGAAGTGGAGATAAACTTTAGCATCACTTGCTTTACCATAGCATTTAAAGCCATAGCTGTAGATGCAATTGCCACAAAGAGGCAACTAAGATGTAGATACGTGACTAATAAATTTAGAAAAGGGTAATCACTGGCTGACCTTATCAAGAGTGACTGGTGAGTAGGGAAGTGAGAAGGCTATGCAGAGTGGGAAGAAGAGGGCTTGGGACACAGATCAGTCAGCAAAACATTTAGGACAACCTAACCTAAACTGAGTTTCATTCCTAGAACTCACATTTTTAAAAATGTCAGTTGTGGGGGCTGGAGAGATGGCTCAGCGGTTAAGAGCACCGTCTGCTCTTCCAGAGGACCCAGGTTCGATTCCCAGCACTCACATGGCAGCTAACAACTGTCTGTAGTTCCAGTTCCAGACAAACACCAAGGCAAATAAATAAAGTTTAAAAAAAAAAAAAAATGTCAGTTGTGATGGCACTCACCTGTAATACCATCCCTGGAGAAGTGAGCATGGGATCCCTGTGGCAGCAACATAGGTTGACCCCTTAACAATATACAATAGGACAGTGCTCCCTAGATGTAACTCCTCAGTGTTCACACTTTAGTGTGCTAAGCATAACCCACAAAAGTTGTTAATGTCTTGGGCCCTACCCTGCAGAGACTGAGCAAACTGAGATGACAAGACCTAGGCATCTGAATTTTCAGTCCTAGTTGTTTAAGTTATATTTGTATTTTACTGTTCTGCCTACATCTAAATATCATGTTTATAAACTATCACAAAAAAATGGCCATAGCACTTCCTGACCTGCTATGAAACCAAAAGTTTTAAGAAGAATTCTGTTTACAAATTGCCTTTATTTCTGTAGATCTTTATGAAACATTCCATCTTTGTAGATCATAGTCCTTTATTATCAGAGTCATGTGTCCTTTCCCATCCCTTCAATACAAAAAAAAACCCGCATTATTCAATCAGCTATTTTCATCTGACATTTCACTAAATACAGTATTCATATGTCAACATTATTAGATCAGTTATTCAAGTGGATCACACAAATTTATCTTCACTGTGCCAAAAACTCACTCAAGAAAGGAATTGAATAACAGATGCATCCAGATGTATACAACAATCATAGTTTCTGAAGTGAGCTAGTCCTGTTTAACAGGTCACATTGCTAGTCTATGTAAATAAACTGGAAGAGACCTAAGTATAGAACTGTACACAAACAGCAAGTTCATTTCAGTTAGAACTACAGCCAACTGTATGTCTATACAGTTCTCTGCTATCGTTGTAAAAGCCCCTCTGAAAAGAATTGTACTTTAGCATTTAAGACAATTGAGAAAATTTACCAGGTGGCTTTTCTTTAGCAGAAATTAACTATAGCTATTTCCTCAAGTGATTTAAAGACAAGCAAGTTGAAAATAAATATGCAAGCATATATAAACTAAGTCTACACTTAGACAAATTCAAGTACAAAGCCTTTAAGTTAGAAATACAAACCAGCAATGAATGATTTCTAAATAGCAGGAATCAAGTTCTCCAATACCATTATTTAGATCACTGAGAATGTGTCTTTTAATTTGGGAATTTAAAAAAATACCATTTATTAAGACATTTCACCAGATGAACCAAAAAATGTCTCTTAAATTATACTGCATAAACTAAATGGCCATTTAATTCTTTCAAAATTTAACTCCTCAATGATTTTAAGTTTTGTGTAAACTTAAAGGTCTGAGAACATTTATAGATTTTCTTGAAAGTCCTGCTGTTATTTATGGATGCTTTTCAAATTTATATTTTTAGCCAGTTGTTGATCTACATTACTAACAGTCTTAAGAGTTACATTTAAACCTACATGTTAGAGTGATGTCATGTTCTCAGGGACACTACATTTTGTCTTATTTATGTCAAGGCACCACTCCCTTCCTCTCTCCAGGGAGTTTGAAATGGCAGAATGGAGACAAATTTCTAGTTTTAGGTAAAAAGAAAGATTTTTTTTCCAGGCTTAGATTATAAGATAAATGCCAAATATATATGTCAGCTATTAAATTTTCATAAAACTAAACACTAAAACAAAAAGACGGACTTTTGAATTAGGTTCTATGAGAATAAATGGGCTATGATGACACATTAAGACACAACACACTTACCATCCATAAAGTCAATTCCCTACCTGATCTAGCTTCAAAAATGGTATGTCTACATCTGCTTTAAAGAGTTGTAACAGAACATATTTTAAAAGCATGAACAAATTTCACTGCAGATGCAGCTCAAATAGCAAATACTTGCCTAACATGCATGCAGCCCTGGGTTCCATCCCCAGCCTCATATAAACTAGGCATGGTGTTTCATGTATGCCTGAAATCCCAGCACTTGAGAAGTGAAGGCAATAGGATTAGGAGCTCAAGGTTCTCCTCAGCGACACATCCAGTTCAAGACCAGTCTAGGCTATTGGAAATCCCATCTCAAAAACAAAACAAACAAACAAAAAACCTAAATAAGCCATTGAAAGCACTTATGTATTTTTTATTCAAAGCCAATGTATGGAGCCCACCTCATTCATCTGAAGAGTCAATCCTTATATATTTGTGATTGCTTTTATTGTATTTTTAAAGGAATTGCTACTGATAATTTAAAGACATCCTCAAGACAAAATATTATGAAGGATTATCTTAGATGCTTCAGATAATTATAAGAACTTAAACACTAATACTTGTTCCTTCTTAATATAAAACTCTTCCCACACAGCTTTTGATCAGAACTGTTCCAGAGGCACTGTGGGGTGTATTAATGATGGGACTAAGGACCCAACTAAAGCATATGTTTGATGTTAACTACTTACAACAGCTAACAAGCACTATCTTATCCACTAACACTAGAAAACGCCTTTACCTCAATACTCCTGAGATTCTTAAGAGGGAAAACTAGTTTTACAACCTTTAAGGGAATTCACTGATAATTTTAAGAACTGCACATATTTAAGGTATTAGAAAAGATGTTTTCTTTTGTAAGGCATCAATGATTAAACAAACAGAATGTTTAACAAAAAAACAATTAACAATATCATAAAACCATTTATCTTCTAAACTTTTGAATTCCTGCTACTTTCTGCCAGCTTAAATAAGAATGCTTCTTGGCCTAAAGCACTATAGTTATAAAAAACTAAGACTTCTGAAACTATTAGGCACATCAAAGGTACAGTTTATGTAGTTCAAGAGTCCCTTTGTAAGGGTCATATGAGTTACCTGGCACACTGTACACATGGAACTGTAAAGTCATCTAGTAAGTTGAACTTTCACATTTTTAGTCAAACTGAAAGACTTAGAGCAAATATTTTAAACATACCATATCTTCAGTTACAACTGAGTAAGTATAACATTTTACCAGATAAAAAGCCTCCATACACTGTGATAGTATTGGTCTCTTCTTGCTTTAGATGAAGCCAGCCATCGATACTTTCAACAGAGCAGTTTAGCAGTTGACTTGGCTGTAGTCTGTAACTGAGCAGTTCAATGCCACTGGCATCATACGCTGTGGAGAACAAGTGTGCAAGTGTACAAGTGTTCCTCATCTCTTAGTCAGACTTGTCTTTCTTCTTTCCTGATAAGGGCACTTTGTTCACAACAGCAGAACCAACAGCTGTCACACCTCCAGCCACAGCAGACACTCCTCCTTTCACCAGCCCTATTCCCATGGAAGGGACACTTGTAACAGCTGTTTTCGTCACCTCCAGACTCTTTCCACCAATCCAAGCCACACCGCCAATTGTGGCACCAACAGCTCCCTTTGTAACACTGAAGATACCTCCAGTCACACGAGATAGCATGCCTGGCTGCTGCTGTGGGTGATCTTTCATCGACCCTAATGAAAAGAAAACAGTATGATGGTTAAATACAAAAGTCTTTCTAAGAACAGTACAAATGGTTAAGTAACCTTCCTTACAATCAGGAGCTTTATCTGATATGCTCCACTACACTTCGTGAACAGTAAGGAGCTCTTGCCTAAGTACAGCTGCAGAAGGTTTATATAAACTGTAAGGACTGCTGAGAGACATTCAGACAAGCTGAGGTGCCTGGAAGAAGCACAGACCAGCTGAGCAACCTGAAAAGGACATTCTCCAACCTGCTTTTAGACTACATAATGTGCTCCAGGTTTCTAGCTTCTGTGAGCTGTCAGCCACAATGGAATGGACTTTGGTGGTATACCTGTCTTTGAATCCTTTCTGCTCTTATAAGTAACCCCAATTAAACTCACTGATTCACCAGGTTGGACTTTGGCATATCCTATCTGGAATGACTAGACATAAGCCCATATCTACTCAGAAAGTATCACACAGCCCTTATCTACTCATATACAGAAAGTGGCTCAGTGCTAAGTCTTGTCTATAACAAGAAATATTGTAGGGACTAAGTCGCTTTCTACAATAGAATTCTATTTTAAAAGATGTATTTTAAATATCTCCCTTAGCTATGTTAACAAAGTTTTACCTTAAAAATTATGAAAAAATATAAACATATGTATTCTTCAATTTCTTATGCAGGATTCAATTAATAATTACCAAAATAATCATCTTCATATAATGTGGTTCTCAAGATGCTCTGGGAATCTCTAAGGACTTTGGAGGAAGGAAACACATGGGGGAAAAAAAGGAAAAAAAAAAAAAAAAGCCTCTTTCAAAATGATATAAGGATGGAATTGTCTCTTTACTTCATTCTCTCACAAATCACTGAGAGTTCCAGAACCTAGACAATGTACAACAGAGACTGATTGCAGAAGCACCTGTATGCACCTGTCTTCTATCACTCCAAACAGTAAAGAGACTTACAAAAATATACACACATCACTTAGGTAACAAATCTCTTATTTGAAAGTTCTAACATTGAGCTTTTCTAAGATACAAAGAATAAATTCATCTTAAGACTTTATTTTTTTATTGCTTTACATTCTAACTGGGAAAATCTTACTGATTAGTCTGAATAGTGCATTAGGCAGGAAATAACTCCAGAATGAACAATTGGGACTACATGAAATTACAAGGTTACTGCACAGCACAAGAAACAATCAGACAAGCAAACAGCCCACAGAACAGAACATCTTTGCAAGCTGTGTATCAGACAGAGAACTAATATCCAGATTTTTTTTTAAATATTTATTTTATGTGAATTGGTGTTTTGCATTATAACTGTGTAAGGGTGTCAGATCTTGAAATTACAGTTGTTAGCTGCCATGTGAATGCTGGGAATTGAACTCAGGTCCTCCATAAGAACAGTCAGTGCTCTTAACCGCTGAGCCATCTCTCCAGCCCCCCAATTTTTTTTTTTTTTTTTAAGTGCATATCATACACAGAAAGGCAGTAGGCTGGAGAGATGGCTCAGAGATTAAGAGCACTGATTGTTCTTCCAGGGGTCCTAAATTCAATTCCCAGCAACCACATGGTGGCTCACAACCATCTGTAATGAGATCTGTTGCCCTCTTCTAGCCTGCATGGACACATGCAGGCAGAACACTGTATACATAATAAATCTTAAAAAAAAAAAAAAAAAAAAAAAAGCAATAGCCAATCAAAGTGTTTTATATCCTTAGTCCTCAAAAGGAATGAGGCTAGATACAGTGTCATATGCCTTTAATTTCAACACTCAGGAGGCATACACAGGAAGATATATAACTGGGTAATTTTTTTTGTTTTTGTAAATACCCACTTTTCACATTAACACACAAAGTATCTTTATGAAATTTGCAAGCAAAACTGGTTCTGATTTCCCCCATCAACATACAAAGTTCCCAACCAGCCAGGGCTACAGAAAAAGACCTGTCTCAAAACAAGCAAATAAATAAATAAATAAAATAAAAAACTAATAGCTGATGTTGGTGAAGATTTGAGGAAAGAAAAACCCTTGGTTAGCAGTGAGATTCAGGTGTTATTTGGGGAAACTTAGAGGTGTAGCTTTGGGGTATCAGGACCACAAATGGCATGTGGCCAGACCCCATTGAGACCCAGGGCATGCTGACCTTCCTTCCTGTTTTGTTCCTGCATTCTCAGGATCAGCCATCCAGCATGGGACGGCTCCACTCTCCAAGAATTGTCTTAAGGTTCAATTTGTATGGTAAGTGTTTATATACCCTCAATAAATATTAATCCTTTATATGATATATTGCAAGTAAATAATTCTACAACTACATTGGTTCACTGCTTGAAGAAATGCAAATAAGTACAGCCATTACATAAATTAGTATAGAAGCCTCTCAAGAAATTAAAAATACTGTATGACACAGCCATGCCATTCCTGGGCATATCCTCACAGATAGCATACCATAACACAGAGCTACTTACACATCCATATTCATTGCTGCTCTATCTACAACAGCAAAGAAATGAAACCAGCCTAGATATCAAGAGATGATATTGAAAATGTGGTGTGTGTATATATACAATAGAATTATATTCAGCTGTAAAAAATGAAATTACAAAATGTGCAGAAATATGAATGGATTTGGAGAGTATTATATTAAGTGAGGTGACCCAAATTCAATATTATACAGGTGTAAGATATAGCTATTGCTAAATTTGTTTTTAAAATTCAAAGCATAATACATTTTAAGTTTTTAAATGGCTAAAAGAGCTTAAGATATGGGTAAGCATTTGAATATGTTAGCTATAAAATTGTATTAAATCCTGAAAATAAAGCAAAGAGCTGTGTCATCAGACATGCCTGTAATTAGCACACTGCAGAAGCATAAGGACCTCAGGTTAAGGTCAGCCTAGGCTACATAAGATGACTTTTTCTGTCTCAAAAGTAAGTATGTTTAACTTTATTATAAAATCCAATCTTTTACTGAAGTTTCGGACAAAGGAATAGTGGTACACACTTGTCAGAGAGAGACCCTGTCTCCAAAGAAAACAAAGGAGGTGTTTTGTTTGTCTTTTTTTGAGACAGGGTCTCACCATGTAGCCCTGCCTCTCCTGGTACTCACTATGTACACCAGGCTAGCCTTGAACTCAAGAGATATGCCTGTCTATGCCTCCCAAGTGCTGGAATTAAAGGCATGTACAGCTGGTTAACAAGTGATTAAAAAGCAAAAGGCAGAAACAGAAAACTTTGTACTAGCCCCCAGCTTCTCCCTACCCTACCCCTCATCCAGTTCTCAGAGAGGGTAAGGACTCCCACAGGGAGTCAATATGGTCTGCATATCAAGTTGAGGCAGGACTAAACCCGTCCACCATATGAAGGCTGAGAAGGTATCCCCAGTTTTGATATTGTAATGAGGAAATTAGACTTGCCTGAAATAGATGTGCCACCCTGAGCTGACCCACCTTGGAACTTCTTACCCTTTTGGAGGAAGAAATTGGGGGATGAGAGGGGGGAGGGGGGAGGCTGAAGGCTGATGGGAGGGATTGGGAGGAGGGAAGGGAGGGGGAACAGGGGATACATGGAAAAAAATGACCTTTTTATAAACAAATAAAAAGAAAAAGAAACAGAAAATATTCAAAAATATGTATTTGTAAATTACAGAGTATATACTAAATTATACAAATTGTTCTTTAAAAAAAAAAGCAAAAAAAAAAAAAAAAAAAAAGAGCTAATAATTTTCATGTTATTTTTCCAGTAAACTAAATAAAGCCAATTAGATCGTTTCTCTGTGGGTGGGGGGGAGGGAGTCTCACTATATACCCAAGCCTTGAACCTGTTATTATTAGGCCTCTGCCTCACAATGCTAGAATTGCACGTGTCGGTCACTATGGCAGACAGATGTGTCCATCTTCCTTTAGGCTTACCTATAGACTTTTACTGTTATTTTCCTATTTCAAAGGTGGTTTTGTTTTATTTTTATATTTTCCCAGAAATTTGATTTGTGCCTAACACTCTGAAAAGAGAAGGCAATACCTAGAATTAGGACATCTAGCCCAGGGGCCACATGCAGTCCCAAGGAGGCTGTTGCTTATGTTAAGCTTGTTAATATGTTGTCATATTTCACATGACATATTTCACCCAAGTGAAATATGACTATAGGCATTTTCTATATGGAGCCAGGGCATTGAGGAACAGGAGGCAAATAGTGTTTCCAAAGCTTTCAAAAGTAAGTATAAGAGTAATCTGTGTCACAATTTCCAAACTAAAATAGTTTGACTTAGAAAGACAAATTAAGTAGAGCCCAAGATCATATATGAATATAGAGAGGTATCAATTATAATGTAGTGAATGATAGCTAGAAATTTATCTCAAGTCTTGAATTAGGTGTAGTTGTATGCAGGACATCAAAAATAAATAGTCTGTCCTATATCCCCCACACCTTTGTAAATAAACAGATGTTCTTGCTTATGAAATGGTCTTAAAATAAAAGAATGACAAGAAAATAAACTTTAAATAATGGAAATTGTACCTCTATCCACCAAAGTCTGTGATTTCTTATTAAAGGCTAAAAATATGTATTTCAATTTTGGAACATGTTTACTGACCAGATAAAAAGGCTATGATTCCTTCTATTTAATTTTAAAATATAAAATAGATCATAACTTTAATTTACCAAATAGTTCATTCCTTCCATTCTTAAGAGTCAGATATATGCTTACCTTCTGGTGGTTCATCACTAAGGTAAGATGGAATTTCTTGATTCTTATCTGCCTGATTCATGGTCGCCTATAAAACAAAACAGATTTCAGAGTAAGACTACCACTTCTCACACACTGCATTAATTCAACTAAAGCAATTTTATTAGCAACCCTAACGAAGAGCAGCAGTTTGTCCTTGTTTCTACTGTGGAACTTCAACTTCAACTGAAAACCCCTAGTGAAAGAGAGCAGGACAATAATAAAAACAGAAAAGTGAGATCTCTCTACAGCACTCCTACTAAGTCAGCAAAAGACTGGAAAGTTTTTGTGTTTCTTAGAGTTATATACAGAAGTAGTGACAGAATTAAAAAGCCTGTAGAAAAACAATGATTCATTCTAAGTAAAGACATGAAGAAATTCACAAACCAATAAGCTATGCTAGAATGAAGAAAATATGGTTAGAATTCCTTTTTCCAATTCCTTTATGATTTAAAAAATATTTGCTTTTTTATTTTTTAAATGAACAAGACTAAGTAAGGGCAAAACCAAAACAAGATTGGCCTAAAATTGTTCTTTATGATATCTCATTTTGCTTGGACAAAAAATGAGGACTATGATTCCAGCAGTCAACTAAGTATTTATCCAGTGTCTCTATGGCCCTCCAGTCAACTAAGTATCCGCCCTATGTCTCCAAGGACCTTCATGTCTATGCATAACAACAGATACCTTAAAGAATACTGTTAGGAGGCCAGGCAGGTGGTTCAGTCAAGTGCTTACTTACCACAGAAGCATTGAGGACCTTAGTTCTGAATCCTAATGCCCACTTTAAAGAAAAAAATTAAAACCTGGCTACATGTTTATAAACCCAGAAGTGCTGAGGAGGCTGAAGATCTGTGAGACTAACTGGCCAGCCAATTTAACTGAATTAGTAAGCTCCAGGTTCAGTGGGAGACCATGTCTACAAAAAAGTATGGTGGAGAACTGACTGAAGAACACAGCAAATATTGACCTCTAGCCTCTACAAGCACACACATACTTGTGCTTGTACACCTGCAGGCCATCATACACACACAAATACATAAACACATACACAAAATGAAGAACTTTAAAAGACAATGTAAAAAAGAACAATGAACTTTAGTACACTAATTAACAAGTAGTGATTAAATACCAACTTGCAATGCCCAAAGTACAAAGGACAATAAATTCCTGCCATAGTGAAATAGCTACACTAGTTGGGAGAGGATAATATATGAACACTATACCATATAGCGCTAAATGCTACACAAGTGGAGGAATGGAAGAAAGAGAATGTGGTGTTTTAAGTGGGTCATCTGTGAAAGCTTCATTTCAGGTGCATCCCCAAAGAGGTAAAGCATCAGATATTTGAAAGAGGAGTCCTCAAGCAGAACAAACAACAAGAAATGGGCCCCAAGGTGAAAGCTTATTGGGAGCAGCAAGAAACAAGGGTTAATAAAGATGAAGACACTGCATCAAAGAGTGATAGCTGATGAAATCAAAGAATGAGGTCTAGAGCATACAGATCCCTGAAGGCAGTGGCAGAAAATGGCTTTTACCAGTGAGATGTAAAGCCAATACAATGCATTAAACAGAATCATAAGGTGTTCTAAATTACTTTTTAATATTAACAAGACGAGGTGGCTCAGGCCTGTAATCATAGCACTCAGAAAGTTAAGACTGGAAGAGATGCAGTTGAAGGCAATCCTGAGCTACCCAGCTATGCCCTACCGAAAAGGAGAAAAATAATTATTCTGAACTGTGGAGAGAAGGAAGAGTAGGAAAGCACAAGCAGTGGCAGAAAGACCTGCATATCAATACGCCAAGCCAAAAAAAACAGAAAGTAAACATGGTGACTTGGGTATGGCTGGTAAGGCAGACTGTAAAAATAGGGACTTTAAAGGTAATTTTAATTTCATGTATCTTGCTATGGCTTTACAACCGAAATCCTAAAACAGATTTCAGTGGGCCTAAAATCCAACAGCATACATCACGAGATTGATAAATATCCTCTAGTTGCTCTAGAAAAGTCCTGACATTCAGTAGCAGCACCTAATCTGGTCTGAGCTGTGATTTTAACATATTATTTCATATGATTAAAGAAAGTAATAATAAAGGTACATGTAATAAAAATCATGTACAAAACAAAACAGTATCACTTAGTATATTATTCTAAGGCAAAATTCTTGACTAACTTGACTTAATTAAAAAACTCCCTCAAACTAGAAAGCTTCATTTATTTCCACTTAATATCTATAATCATAGTAAGAACACAGCAAATTTTACAGCATAGTGTTCAAGACTCTAGCATTACAAAGCCTAAGTTTGAATCCCAACTGATATAAAATATATGGCAAAGGAAAAATAGTTAAGAGATTTAAAATAAAAATTAAGATATTCCAGCCCTACCCTAAAATGAGAATCATTATTTAACAAATTCTAAAACACAAAGAAAATCCTGGAAAAATATGTGTTCCTTCTGTGGGGAAAAAAAATATGACTATTTTATAGCCACTTCCCCCCCACCCATAAACTGTTAATTTCAAGAGGGGACAAACTTCTGTGTAAACCATTCTACCCCACTCTATAACACACAAATCTATATCAATATACCAATATACATAGAAACACGTGGCTAACTGCTGATGGTCAACATGATCAATGGAAGCTATAATAGTCTATACAAAAATTGAAAATTACATACAAACATACAACATACATCTTATTTATTTTTTCCTTTTTAGGCAGAGTATCCTATGCAGCCCAATCTGACCTGGAACTCTAATCCGGCCCCCGTCTCACAGGTGCTAGGATCATAGGAATGTCACATACACGCACGCACGCACGCACGCACGCACGCACGCACGCACGCACGCACGCACGCACGCACGCACACATGTATTTTAACTGGTACTCAAAAATATATGTGAATGTAATTCCAACTATATTCATTTCAAAAGTGTTCCTATATCATAAATCCCTACTAATAGCTTTAGAATTTTATTTTTCACACTTTATTTATATATAACTTATATCCACTAATAGATCATAGCTGCTTTGTAATAGCATACAGTCATGGACATTAAACGTGAACTGACTTCATCTGTGGTCAGGCAGTGAGGAACCATATGCAGAGTAACAATGCCAGATCTATGCTTTAAAAAACTAGCTAAGATTTCTTGTCCACCACCAAGTGAGGAGTCTGTGTGCTACAAGTTTCCAATACTATGAATTTTGCCAAGCTTTCCTTGATATGGGGGACTATAGACCCTACAAATCCTTGAGCCAAACTTAACACCTCCTCCCTTTAAAAAAACAAACAAAAAAAGCCACTAGCTAAAATCTTTAACACATCTAAGGAAACACCCACAGTGAATAGAAAGCCTTCAAAAATATAATTTTATTTATATTATATACAAGCATATATATAATATAATAAAAATGTAATAATATACAAATAATATAAAAACACCAAAATAACAAATAATATAATCAGTAAGTGGTCAAGTGAACTAACCAATTTCCAATATATGCAATAAAAGTACTCAACATCCTTAGCCATCAAGGAAACTAATCAAAACTGCAGATTTCCTCTCACCCCAATCAGAATGGCTATCGTCAAGAAAACAATAACCAAATGCTGTCAAGATTAGCAGGGACTAACGGGGTCCTTGTACAAATATCTCCTTATAGGATCTCTGGGCAAGCGCTCTCTTCTCTTTGTCAACTTGGGTACTAACACAAGCTGACAGGAAAGATCTAAGGTGTTCAATTCTAGTCTGAGCAACTAGGAATACAGAAATGACAATGAAGACAGGATATATTAGAAAAGAAACCATTTGCTGAAAAGATGAAGGGCCTCAGGCTGGAGAGATGGCTCAGAGATTAAGAGCACTGGCTGTTCTTCCAGAGTCCTGAGTTCGATTCCCAGAAACCACATGGTGGTTCACAACTATCTATGATGACATCTGGTACCTTCTTCTGTACACTATATACATAATAAATAAATCTTTAAAAAAAAAAAAAAGATGAAGGGCCTCTGAACAAGTTGCATGGGAACATCCACAGGAAGTTGTACAGGATACTTTCAGGGAATCCACAGAAGACATTCATCAAGAAGCTGAAACATTCTGAGACAAGTTGAGGTTTAGACAATGGCTTTAAGTGATCATCTATAGAGGGTGATGGGACCACATTAATGAGTGGTGAAAATGGACTTACAACCTTCATTAGTTTGCATTCAAGAGCCAGCTGAAGAAGAGAATTTAGCAAAAACAAACCTTCAAATGAATGGTCAGTATTCATTAAATAGTTAATATAGTTTCATTGAAAGAAAAAATTTTAAGATTCCTAAAACTTGAATGTAAGCATTAAAATAATCAATCAGGATCAAATACTAGAGAGAAGTGTTGATTATCACAGAGATCAATATAAAAGATTAGTATCAAATGATGTGATCAGTTTTACAATGCACACAAAAAAACTTAATCCTAATGTTTTAACTAAGATTGAAGTAGGAAGCCAGATGTCCTGCAACCCTATAATTCCCTGAAGAATGAAACAGGGGAATGCCATGAATTTGAGGCTAGCCTGGCTACTGTGAGCTCCAAACAAGCCACAGCTAAAAAACAAGACTGGATCTCAAAAGAAATAAATATATAAAAGTTACCCTTTAATAAGAATTTTTTATTTTATGTGTTTTGGCCTATGTGTATAATGTATGTGTGTGAACCATGTGCTGACAGAGTCTGTGAAGGCTAGAAGGTAGCATCCAATCCCCTGGAACAGAAGTCACAGATGATTCTATGGGTACTGGGAGTTGAAACACTGAGCAATCTCTCCAGACCCCCAAATTATTCATTTCTTACAAGCCATTCTGTTCTAAACTCATTGAGTCACTGGTTTAACACCACTTGAACCCTAAGTACCTGTATCTTGTTATGCATTTAGACACATACAAGCACTACTCTAACCTAGAACTTACTTCCGTGGGAATACATTTTCCAAGCAATTACACTTTGATCATTCCTTAAGGAACAAAATATATCATTTGCTCTTTAGGAGCTCTTGATGCAAACAAGTTAATAATGCATACAAGTGTCTAGTTATAAAAAAGCTTTCCTAAAAGGGGCAGTGATGACAGCCTTTAGATCAAAGCAAATTATTTATTTTATAAACATAATCAGTTCCATCTTTTGGTCCTGACATGAACAAACTGTAATAGCCTTCTTTACTACCGACTGTATAACAAGACAGCAAATTCAGCAGCTGAAACTTTAATAGGAAAGGGATAATTCTTATCTAGTACAAAATACTACAGCAGCTGGCAAATGTATTGAGCAAATATCAATACCACTATTCTCTAGGGAGTAATTTATTCCAATAATAGAAACAAGTAACCAAACATCTGTTGGAAACCTTTCTGTTTGTGGGTTTCAGTAACATTTTATATAAAAGAGTTTTGTTTTGTTTTGAAAAATCTCTGTGTATAACCTTCTAAAGTCACAGTTAACAGTATAAAGCTCAACTACAAAAAACAGTGTGCACCACTTTATCCTCAAAGTCACTTCAAAACATTTGTTACACAGTAAAGTCTTTCTATATAAGAAAAAGACTAAGCTAGGCATGGTGGCCCACACCCATAACCTCAACTCATAACCTCAACTGCTACAAGCTAGGCCACCCTGGCTACATAGTGAGGTCTACACTAGCCTAGGCTATAGACTGAGAACCTATCTAAGAGAGAGGAAGGGAAGGGATTCTGTATGTGCTATATAGAAACTGCCATAGCCCCATTCCTTTACCAATCAACTTTGAAGTGTCTCAAAATTACATACATACTAATATGTGTACAATAAGACACCACTTTGCTGCCTTTATGCTTCTGTAGCTAACAATACTGAACACAGCTTGTATAAAAGATGGCTCCTGCCAACTAAATTAATAGCAAATAGACAGAGGAAAGGCATTGAGTTTGTCAAGTAAGAAAAATTTATTAATGAAAGTTTAAAATTCACACACAAAATGACAAATAACAATGTAAAATCTCAAAATAAAAAATGCCAAGTGTTATCCTTAAATGAAACATGAAATAGGATTAAAGTATTCTGCCAAGCCAGAAGTACATAGAAGTACATCAGTCATCCTCACTAAATAAAATACACTTCCTTTGTTCAAAAGATACTGGCATCCCTACTTGCCAGATCTTGAGACAATGAATGAACATACACACAAGAGACCCTACTCTTTTTTTTTTTTAAACTTTATTTATTTATTTATTTATTTATTTATTTATTTATTTGCCTTGGTGTTTGTCTGGAACTGGAACTACAGACAGTTGTTAGCTGCCATGTGAGTGCTGGGAATCCGAACCCAGGTCCTCTGGAAGAGCAGACGGTGCTCTTAACCGCTAAGCCATCTCTCCAGCCCCGAGACCGAGACCCTACTCTTAATCGTATGTATTCTGATGCAGTGTCATCAGAAAGTAGGAAAAGAGCAGACACCCAAGGACTGAAACAGGAAAGTTAAGATCTTCCCAGAAATAATAATAATTTATTTTTAAAAAATCAAATACTTGTGAATTTATTTGGCTAACGTAAAAATCACTTAAGCTTTTATAATGATGTTTGCATTGAACTTGGTTTCTGGTATAAGTGCCATAACAAAGACCAAAAAAATGAAAGTGAAAAAATGAAAACAGATCTATATGACTTTATTAAACGTTGCTAAAGCGGGCGGGGAAATACACTTACCTGTGGTCCTGATAGCGCTTGAGGGCAACAACTCTGAGAAGTTTTAAACACTAACCAAGAGCAGATACAAATAACCACAATGTTTCCTTTTGGATTAGCAGCATTCACAAAGATAATCAAGTAAGACTTCGCCTTCCTAGGCTAGGTGCTTCTAACTTCCCAGAAGCCCTCTCTCCCCCACATTGATCCACCCTTTAGGCACAAGCCTTTTTTTTTCTTTAACAGAGGGAGTGACGTGGCAGGAGAGGCAGAAAATGACCCTAGAGGCTAGTGCTCACTTGGGCACCTCCTTCCTCGGCTCCTTCGCAGTCTACACAGCACACCCTAGTTCCTGCAGAATCCCAACCTAAGACGTGTTAGAGAGGATCCAATGAGATCCAAACCGCAGGCTCGGGTTTGGATTAAACCTGGGGTGGGCAGTGGTCCTGGACTCCCCAGTCGTTCCCTGACACTGCCAGCGCCCCCTCGGTTCCCCACACCTGCGGGTTTAGAACAGGCGTGGGAGTGCAGCTCTCAATTTAGGAAGAGCAGCGGGACTCTCCGTTTGGAGTCAAGCCCTGTACTTGAACCCACCCGGACCGTTTATCAACAGGTCACAAGTTAGTGGAGCTCGGAAGCCAGGCTCCTTCTCGGATGCCACCTCCTCCTCCTCCTCCTCCTCCTCCTCCTCCTCCTCCGCGCCAGCTTAGATGAGGCTTCCATGAGCGACTCCCCGACCTCCCAGCACCGCATCCCCAAACTCGGGGATCCAACAGGGTGACCCCGCCCCACAACCTCCAGCCAACAACGCCCCGCCCCTCCCCCTTCCCGCTCAGTGCCCCCCAAAAAGCCAGGCTGGGCCGGCCAGGCCGCGGGTCGCGCAGGTGAGCTGCGGAGGGGCTAACGGAAAGGACCCGGAGGGCGGCCAGCCAGACCCGCGCCCCCGACACGGGACCGACTCACTCACCGCGGAGTCGGAGCCGGGGGCTGCGGCCGGGCGGAGGGAGCGACGGCGCCGAGGGCTGCAGACGCGGCCGGGGCAGTGGAGGCCGTGACACGGTC
Organism: Sigmodon hispidus; assembly: GCA_004025045.1. Taxonomy (NCBI): domain Eukaryota; kingdom Metazoa; phylum Chordata; class Mammalia; order Rodentia; family Cricetidae; genus Sigmodon; species Sigmodon hispidus. Next base: position 112,188 of record PVIH01002560.1, read on the forward strand.
CGGGGCGGCTGCACGATCCAGATGCTCTCCTCCTCCTCCTCCTCGGGCTCGGGAGTCGGAAGACGCGGTCCGAGGTGGCGGCGGCTCAGGCTGCGGACGTGGCGCCCGACGCGACCCGCCCCCTCCGCAGCCTCCGGAGCTCCCGCCTCCTCCCGCGCCTCGGGTGCCTACGCGCACGCGCGCTCGCGCCCCCGAGGCCCCCTCCCGCGCCCACCGGTCGCTCGGCGCGCGCAGCCGTCCCAGCAGCCCCCCGGCCCGCCTGCGCGCGCCTCATCCGGGGGGTCTCCCCGCCCCCTCCGCCCCGACGTCCAATCAGAGGCGGAGCCCTGGGGCGTGCGGGCTGCAGCCTCTACCTAGTCTGCTGTGGCCGTGCGGGCACGAGGGAGTAACGGTTATGGGAATTTAGAGCTTGACCCCTAAGGAGGGCGGCATGGTCGCCAGTGTCTCCCTTTCCGCCCAGGGGCTTCATCCTTCTTTAGCTTACGGGAGTCACGGGCGGTTCTCCGGGCAGTTTGCGTGCCTGTGACACCAAGGGATAGGGAGAGGCGAGGCCTGGCAGATTTGTGTGGGATTTTAGTTTTGGTTGCTTCCTTTACTCTTGCTTGTCCTACAGCCGGATTCCCTAGGAGTAGAAATCTGCCGGATTTGCCCTCATCGCACAGCGATTCCTGAGGTGCCAAGGCCTTGCAGGGGGCCTTGAGTTTTGGTGACGAGAAAGGTTGGTTTTTGGTTGTGAAGTGGAAATGAGAAAAATTGCCCTCGTGTCACTTTTAGCTAGGACTGCTTCGGGTTTCCGACACTCCATGCTCGTCCCAGCCTTATAACATTCCTGGTGGAGTCCTGGAGCGAAGACAGCCCAAGAGGATGCTTATGCTGTCTAGAGTCCTCCACAGCAGGCTGAGCCTGTGGTGGGAAGCTGGACACGCTCAGCTTCAAAGAGACCTTGTAATAGTCGCCTGCGAGGCTGTTTGGGGGGCAAAGAAGATAAGGTGTTCAAAGGCCGCTTGACTAGATAGATGCTATTAGCTTTTCTTTGACTCTCAACATGTTTAAAAACAAGATGACAGTAAAACGCACCCTAAGCTTTTAGAGAGGATAGGCAATAGGTGTAGAGGGGCTTTGTAAACTGTGAAATCCCAAAATGTAAGATTTGTCTCCCCACAACCTAATTAGCAAGTGGAAACATACACAGGGTGAGGAGCCTCAATTTTTAAGTGAAAGTAATCAGCATAGTATAACTGGGCAGTAAGTGCTGACAAGGCACAGAAAAAGATCTGCTAAGAAAGATAATCCCAGGAGGTAGCTGACTTTGCTCCAGTTCTTAAATAGAATGGACTAGAGTATGACTTTAGCTTAATTGTTGTCAAATCATCTAATTAAATCCATTCAGATCACTATGCTGAAATTATAGTAATCTTGTTTTACAGAACTTGAAGAGAGTGCTAATCCTTTCACTTATGAGTTGAATAGGAGAATCTGTGAATTGTGGTGTCACAGAATCCTGAGTTCTTTTTATTTATTTATTATGTATACAGTATACAGAAGAGGGTACCAGATGTCATCATAGATGGTTGTGAGCCACCATGTGGTTGCTGGGAATTGAACTCAGGACCTCTGGAAGAACAGTCAGTGCTCTTTACCTCTGAGCCATCTCTCCAGCCCACTCCTGAGTTTTTAATAGGTGACTTTCAAGTTTGAGCTCTAGGCAAAGTTACATTTTATAACTTCTCAAATTGACTTACAATTTTGCATAATTCAAAGCAGTGGTTCACTCTTTCATAAACTAATGGAGATACTGGGGAGCTTTGGATTCCTTCTTAAACTGTAACTATAGGTAGTTCTGCATGTCTCATAATCTGACCCCAGTCATTTCTTAATGCCTCGGTCTCTTTACCTATAAAAATTAGTACCGTTCTCAGCCACTCCTGTCTATATGAGAATACATAGGAAGATCTTGAGATTGCTTTTCTGTCTTAATTTCAGATACCTGATGCAACCACAGGAAGCCCTAGTGAAGTCATGCCCTATTTATTTATAGACTGATCTCTGTTGTAGTTTTTGTTGCTGGGTTTTTTGTTTTTGTTTGTTTCTTGGTTTTTCAAGACAAGGTTTCTCTGTGTACCTTGACTGCCCTAGAACTTGCTTTTTAGACCAGGTTGGCCTTGAACTCAGAGAGCTGCCTGCCTCTGCCTCCCCAGTGCTGAGATTAAAGGTGTGCACCTTTGTAGTTCTTGATTCTTACTTTGTAATATCTTTATTTCTAGACAGTATTTTGGGGGAAAATGTTTTCAAATAATGAGTTCTTAATGTAGTCACTTAAAACTATCAACACATTATAAATTATACCTGAGTTTATGACTCAGTTTAGAGCACTTGCCTAGTATGACCCCCAAACTGCACCACCACCACCTAAAAAACTAAACTCTAGCTTCTTAAGTGGCTGAGTTTTATTCTAATTTGTTATATTCAGAGAGTTATTTACCTTATTGAGATACTGGAGAAATTAGAAGTGACATTGCTTAACAGAGTGAGATAGTTCAAAATGTTAAGACCAGGAAGTAGAAATAGAAGACAGAGTTGTGAAAGAAAGCAAGACATGAATTATTTATATGCTGATGGCACTGAGGTTGAAAAGGTAGTCCAGCCTTCCACCCAGTGAGCCTACTCCAGTTCTGCGTGCTTTAGCGTCCTCTGTTACAGAGTTATCATCTTGACAGTGTTTCTGTTGGACCTTATATGACAAGTTACTCAGTGTAAGGACACTTTTTTCCCTGAGAAAAGGTTTCTCTGTACAACCCTGACTGTCCTAGAACTAGAACCAGGCTTGCCTCAAATTCATAAATATATGTCTGCCTCTGCCTCCCAAGTGCTGGGGTTAAACCATCCATCACCACAGCCTGACAGCAACACATTTTTTTTTTATGCTCTCTATACAGTACATTCTTATGGTATTTTGAAATGAACTGAATGACAGCAGCTTTGAATAGGTTACTCCCAATGGAAATAATGCTTTACCATTCTCACATTCTGACTAGTCTCCAGGCACAATTGCTTGAACTGTTCTTTGTTTTTCCTTTTCTTGACTCACTGCCCCTTCTAATTAATGATTTGACATGAGCTATTAGGTTGTGTCATCTCATTTATCTCAATAATGAGGCCGACACTTCTATACTCAAAGAAACTGAAGCAGATATGTTAATTTACTGTATCTTCACTACCATTGAAGATAAAATTCTGCAATCCAATTTTGTGACCACAACCCCAAGTTGTTAACCATCATATTCTCGTTTGAGATGATGAGATCTATATAAGCCAGGCTGGCCTCAAACTTTTTATCTAAGTGTTGGGCTTAAGGTATAAGCCACTACATTCAAATTGAACCAGTCTGTCCTGAGAGAGAAAAGCAGTCCCTGAAATGGCCCAGTGCTATTAAGGAGGCCGTAATGTTGATAGGAGCTGGCCTGACAGAACTAGGCCTTGGTATTCTCTAGTTAAGCAAAACAGCGTGAGGCAAGGCTACTTCACAATCAGTAATGGTTAAAACAAAAACAAAATGATAACTATTGTCCAGGTCACCAAATAGAATACACAAATGGAAAGGACAAACTAGAAATGACTGCTGCCTCTTTATTGCTTAGATTTACTCATTGTAGCCTTTCCTCTTTATAGGTGACATTTATGAAGATAATGAATCGTACAATCACCCCTGCCTTGTCACTATAAGGCCAGAAGATTCTCCTTCCTTAAACGCTCCTTCAAAAGATCTAACTCAGTCCTAAATCTAAATAGCCTCCTTTACATCCTATTACTGAGATACCATCTAATTCACTGTGATGTGTGTTCTCCATCTATCTGATGAGTAATAACCTTAACCTGTTCAGCTTGCAGGAATTCTTGGTGAACTTTGGCTAAAGTACACAGGTATTTCTATGTTGTCTGTACCAACTGTTTATGGAGTGGAAAACATGCTTTGAGGTAGAAGATAAGTAGTGGAGCTGGGAAGAGTGGTTCTGGAAGACAGCCCAAGACCTCTTCTTCCTTGATACACCCTGATAAGCTACTATAAAATCCTAGTTTCATATCAGTGGACAGCCTACACAGCTGCATGGGCAAGCATCTCCAGGCAGCAACTGATAGCTATTCTAAACTGTATCCAGCTCATCTAAAACACATCCTGTTCTTTACACCTCTAATGTGAGGTCCCTCAGCTATAAGGCACCATGTCTGAGAAGACCAAGTGCCACTACTGCCAGGAATCCTTGCAAGGGAAAAAGTTTGTGCAAAAGGATGGCTGCCAGTACTGCCTGGCATGCTTTGACAAGCACTGTGCCCATACCTGTGAGCAATGCCACAAGCCCATAAGTGCAGATTCCAAGGAGATACAATATAAGAACCGCTATTGGCACAACACCTGCTTCCAGTGTAACAAGTGCCTTCAACCCTTGGCTAATGAGACCTTTGTGTCCTGGGATGACAAGATCCTGTGCAACAATTGTGCCACTCAGGTGTCCTCCCCTAAATGCAAAGGGTGCCTCAAGGATATTGTGGCAGGAGATGAGAATGTGGAGTACAAGAGTACCATCTGGCATAAAAACTGCTTCACCTGCAGCAACTGCAAGCAAATCATTGGAACCCAAAGTTTCTTCCCTGTAGAGGAGGAGTTCTACTGTGTGACTTGCCATGAGGCTAAATTTGCCAAACATTGTGTGAAATGCAACAAGCCCATCAAATCTGGAGGAATCAGTTACCAGGATCAGCCCTGGCATACCGAGTGCTTTGTATGTGCTTCCTGCTCTAAGGAGCTGAGTGGGCAGCGTTTCACTGCTGTGGGAGACCAGTATTATTGTGTGGATTGCTACAAAAACTTTGTGGCCAAGAAGTGTGCTGGATGCAAGAATCCCATCACTGGGTTTGGTAAAGGCTCCAACGTGATAACCCATGAAGAACATTCCTGGCATGACTTCTGCTTCAACTGCAAAACTTGCTCTGCAAATCTGACCAACAAGCGTTTTGTGTTTCATGGTGAGCAGGTGTATTGTCCTGACTGTGCCAAAAAGTTGTAACTTGACAAGGGCTCCTATTCTGTAAAATGGCATTTGAACCATGATTTGTGTTGTTACTCTCTCTGCCCTGCGCCAACCATTGGGGAACAATGGGCTTTCACATCTATAAAGTTGTGTCACAGCTATAAAGTCTGTCTTCTTTTACACTTCAGAGTATTATTCAGCTAAAGGCACATAGTGATCATATTAGGATTCCACATAGAACAACCTTGCAGCAAAAATAATTACTCTGTTGCTGCAATGGAAAAACAAAAGTTAGACTCTTCATATGTTTCTTTTAAATCAGAAAAGTGCTAACCATGTAGCCACATGATTTAAGCAAGAAGCATCTGTAAAAAAGCCTCCACTGAGATATTCCAGGCTCAGCTAGGATCCACTATGTAGTCACATAACATGCAAAAGTTGTAGCAATTGTTCCAATAATTACCCTCTTCTGTGAACAGAAAAAGAACTATCCAGAATGTATGGTTTAACTTTATCATCAAAACTTCTGTGCTTTCTCATTACATGAATTTCCAGAAAATAAACATTTTGAGCCAGGTGGTGATCACAGTGGTGCACACCTTTATCCCAGTACTGGGGAGGCAGAGCAGGCAGATCTCTGAGTTTGAGGCCAGCCTGCTCTACAGAGACAGCTCCAGGACAGCCAGGGCTACACAAGAAACCCTGTCTTGAAAAATAAAACAGCTAACAACAAAAAACATTAGCTGTAATTCTCAGCTAACCTTTTCCACATACTAATATTTGATTGGTCCATATGACTTATTTTCTTCTGTATGATTTTTCTAGAACACAAAAGTGCTAACCATGTGATTAGGGAACTGGAAATCAAAATGATAGTGGGAGGTTGAAGAGATGGCTCACTTGATACTTGATTTCCGTACAAACACAAGCACCCCTGTAAAAAGCCATCTAGCACTAGAAGATGAAGAACAGCTATATTGGTGGTGTGCTGGCATCTCAGACAGGCAGCTCCCTAGAGCTCATTGACCAACCAACCTATCAGTGAAAAGCAATCTAGGAAGATGCCAGAAGTAGATCTGTGGTCTCTACATGTGTTTGTGCACATACATGCCCCACAATGAAAATCTACTTGGTTGATTTTTTTTTAGTCTAAATACCATTAATAGACATCAAGACACTTATTAGTAGAAATGCAGAGTTAAATAAACACTTGGACATAGTCACCAGATATATTTATTTGTAATATATCATATAAAGAATCTATTTATTGAGGGGTATATTGCACTCATACTACAAATTGGACCTTAAAACTATTCTCAGAGAACTATCCCACACCAAGCTGCTGATCCGCTCCCTAGAACGCATGAATGGAACAATGCATGGGACTGAACTTGGTGTCCCCTGGCTCCCAATCGATTCTGGCCACACCCCGTAGAAGTCTTGATTTTCAGGTGCTTCTAAGGCTCCCTAAATAACACCTGAATCTCACTACAACTTGGAGAAATGGCTTGAAAGTTCATTTACTTAATATACTTACATTATGACTCAGATCCCATTTGATGTGTGAGCATGTAATACAAAACCAACATATACCAACTTAAAATTAGGAACACTCTAATAAGTACCCTATAATTAATATGTAAACAGATATTGGTACATATGCCCAGTGGAATCTACTTGGAAACAAACTACACAAAATGAATAGGTACCAATCTTGGTGAAAGACTTAAGACCAAAAAGCATACATAGGACACTGTTGAAAAGACAAAACTGAAAAGACTTGTTTAGGAAGTAAGAGTGGTTGACTAAAGGGGCTTGAGAGATTTGGGGGAAGTGGAACGAACTATGCTGTTTCTTGATTGTAATGTGGGCATACAATGTATGTAATCTGTCAAAACTATGCTAACAAATCATCTTCATTCTTAAATTATACTTTAGTAAGCTTTATTTAAAGTAGAAAAATGTTGAAATGGAAAAAATAGAGATGAAGTGAGGTGAGACCACCTGGCACCATGAATATAAAGATACTTCACACACACACACACACACACACACACACACACACACACACACACCATGGAAAGCCCTTTACAGGAATATCAGTAATGCTGCTACATTTTAAAATGCTTTGTTTGCTCTTAGGTTTTTACATAATTGTTCATTAAATTTGACCACAGTTGGCTACTTTCTGCTTTCAAATGCCCTTCTATAGGAACAAATAAAGAAATTTGAGGGGGCTGAAGAGATGGCTCAGAGGTTAAGAGCACTGACTGTTCTTCCAGAGGTCCTGAGTTCAATCCCCAGCAACCACATGGTGGTTCACAACCATCTATGATGACATGACATCTGGGACCCTCTTCTGTATACTGTATACACAGTAAATAAATAAATCTTTAAAAAAAAAAAAAAGAAAAATTTGAGTACCACTGTTTGAGTTTGGGCTCTGTCCTAGCATAGTGAAACATAAATTATGCTACAGCCTAATTTTGCTACAGATTCAATTTTTTTTATGGAGTACTGACTTGTTACTTAAGGAAATTATAGTGTGTTTCTTCTAACCAGGATAATCTAAGATATGGAGTACTTTTACATATTTCCCATGTCTTTAGCACTTGATAAAGAACATATTTTAATGTTTAATGAGTTTACTCCATTAAAAAAAAACATGTCAGTCAAGCATTTATAAATTATTGAAGATGATAGCAAACTCTAAAATGAGTAGTCAAAACAGTTGGGCCTCATACTGAGAGATGCACTAGCCTTCCTAGTGCTGAGACTAAAAGCATGCACCAACACACTTGGCTATAAACTTTAATTTCTTTTCACAAATTAGAGATTTAACTAGTGGGATCTTGCCCTGAGGTCACTACTCCCTTTATTTCTTTTCTTAATCTGTTTATCTCCTTGAACACAGGATTTAGCTCAGTTCCACTTCCTGGTACTTCTTTTTCCTCAAGCTATACATTTTATGTTTTTCCTTACTTAGCTTTGCACAATACAAATCTTCATCAGAGTTATTACTAAAACCACATAACAGAGTCATTACTAGGCTGTTTTTGAGATTTCCTCTGCCAATGAAATTAATTCAAAACTCTTCACTTTAGCCTCAGGCAGACTTTATGGACAAGAGCCAAAAAAAAAAAAAAAAAAAAAAAAAGCAGCCACATTCTTCACCAAAATGCAACAAGAATGATCTCTAGGCAACAAATTAAAATTTTTCTCCTCTGAAACTTTTTGAACCAGGCCCCACAGTTCATCAAATCACACTCAGCACCTTTGTCTCACTTATGCCTACTAGAATGGCCCATTAAGCAACATTTAAAGGATTCAATTGTTTTTCTATTCCATGGTCCCTAGGCCCATACTTATTCAAACAAAAGCATGGTTAGGCCTAGCACATCAATACCTTACCCCAGCTACCAACTTCTGTCTTGGTTTTCTATTACTATTGTTGTGCCCAAATTTGGAACCCCAAAGAGACCACCAAAGACCGAAGAAGTTCAGAATGCAACAGCAAGATTTAATAGCAAATGCACGCATAATTCAAGCCTAGACAGGGGCTCGCCCCCAATCTCTCAGTGCCCGAAACTTGTTGCAGCCAAGCAGGAAGGAGAGAGTGACTTTCTTTGTGACTCTAGCTATTTAAAGGGGACTACCACAAGCCCTCCAGGGCAGTCAAGGGGTTGGCATCGGTGCAATTCTTATTGATTTATTATTACTTTTGAAGGTCTCTGCTTTTTTCTTATCTTTATCTTTCTCTCTTTGTCCAGAGTTTTACAGCTCATTCTTGGAGCCAGGATGTCTCAGGGTGGTTTATCAGTCACCACCAGGCATCACCAGGCACCACCAGATGGTCAGGCATCCTGTCTCTGTGCTCCAGAATCCCCCCCACAAGGGGGGAGACCATCATCTGGCCTGGTTTTTATCTAATTCGAAATACCTTTGTCAAGGATTTTCTTTCCACTCCTCAAAGAATATGGGGGGGAGGGGGGGGGCGAGGGTACTACACTATGAAGAGACACAATTACAGCAACTCTTATAAAGGAAAAACATTTAATTTGTGTGACTTACAGTTTCAGAGGTTTAGTCCAATATCATGGCTGGACCTGGCAATATGCAGGCAGACATGGTGCTAGAGAAGGAGCTGAAAGTTCTACATCTTGGTCTGCAGGCAAAAGGAAGTGAACTGTGTCACTGGCATAGCTTAAGTATAGGAGAGACACTCCCCACCCCCTCCCGCAAAGCTCATCCCCACAATAACACACTTCCTCCAACTAGGTCATACCTACTCCATGCCTCCTATATTTATGGTTGTGAGCCTAGCCTTTAACGGCTGAGCCATCTCTCCAGCCCTACTCCATGCCTCCTAATAATGACACTCTCTATGGGGGCCATTTTTTTTCACACCACCACAGGGAAGAAAGGGTTTATTCAGCTTACACTTCCACATCACTGTTCATCCCCAAAAGACAGGAACTCAAGCAGGGCAGGAACCTGGAGGCAAGAGCTGATGCTGAGGCTGTGGAGGACTGCTGCTTACTGGCTTGCTTCACATACCTGCTTTCTTTTAGAACCAGAATAACCAGCCCAAGGGTGGCACTGCTCACAATTTTCTGGGCCCTCCTCTATCACTAAGAAGATGCCTTCTAGCTGGATCACATGTAGGTATTTGGAGCTCTTTCCTCTCTTATGACTCTAACTTGTGAGAAGTTGATATAAAACCAGCCAATACAAGTGGTAAAGAGATAAATGAGGATTGGTGAAAAACAGCAAGATACAGCTTTATTTAAAAAAAAAAAAAAAAAAGTCTTTGTTACCATGTACAGTGGCTGGTTGTAAAGAAGAGACATGGACAGTCACCTTGAGAAGTGAAACTTACTGATGTAAGGTTTTTCAGGTAATCCCATGTCATGAAACTCCCAAGTGAATTTCAAGTGAGAGATCTTTTTGGTTTGGCCTCTACTTATGAGCAGCTGCCCATCATCTCCTTTAGGCATTGAAATCTGCATTCTAAAGTCTTCCTTCTACAGGTAAAGGGCAAGTATCCCTAGAATCTTGCATCAAGTCTATCCAGTAGAGATGCATTTCCACTAACCTGTGTGGATATATATTACATATTTAATAAAACCTGAATATTGGGGAGAGAACACATAGTCAAATCCTAGGCAGACAGCTCAGGAAATTCTTAAACTTTGAATACAAAGATAAACAGCTGAGTCAGTTACACACACCTTTGATCCCAGCACAGGGAGAGCCGGGAGTGGGAACAACACCCTTTATCCCATAACTCCAGAGACAGAACTTCTTCTGTTTCTGTGAGTTCAAGGCTACACACCTTTAATCCTATATAAAGGCTCAAAGAAACCAGGCAGAAAGAGGCCACTGGGAAAATTGACTGGCCGAAGCAACCAGGAGTGAGGCTGAGGAAGACAGCTGGGTGAGAATTGACTGTGGTGCTTCCTCTCTCTGATATTTCAGCCTTCCCCCGATATTTGGCTCTGAGTCTCATTTGTAATACTACAAACCTGAAACAATAATATCAAGCAGCCTGCAGATGCAAATGAGACCAAGAATGGTAAAAACTCGGTTCTAGGGTATTTTTTAAGTCTGTCCTTCAAATTCACATTAAAATAGGAAGAAAATAGTAATCAATCTTTATATATAGAGTGTGAAGAAGGCAACAGTTTCTCCAAGCTGAAAATTATAACGGTGACTACATGCCTACTTTTCTTCTTTGCCTTTAGGGCACATCTTTCTTCTTCTTCTTCTTCTTCTTCTTCTTCTTCTTCTTCTTCTTCTTCTTATTCTTATTCTTATTATTATTATTATTATTTCCTTCCCAAGAAAACAATTAGCTTTTCAGCATTTCTGTGTTGTGTCAGCTAATAGCCCCTGAATACATCAGTCACACAGCCACTGTTCCATAGAATGGTGGATTATAGAAACAACAAAATTGAATGAGAATATATAGACTTTTACACTTATTAAATATTTTAGTTTCAACTCCTTTGGTCTCCTCTCAAGATTTCTGGAGCCTTGAAAGGATGAAACTTGAGTTTTATGATTCGGTAACATGGCGTGGAAACAAAGTCCAGTTGCTATAAACAGACTTTTGTTTTGAATTGAGGTTCTGCTGTTTTGCTCAAGTTTGTGGTTGTTTCGTCTTTTTTTTTTTTTTAAACTTTATTTATTTGCCTTGGTGTTTGCCTGGAACTGGAACTACAGACAGTTGTTAGCTGCCATGTGGGTGCTGGGAATCGAACCCGGGTCCATCTGGAAGAGCAGAGGGTGCTCTTAACCGCTGAGCCATCTCTCCAGCCCCTCGTCTTTTTTTTTAATGAGAGAGAAAAAGTGTGTGGTGTGTGTGTGATGTGTGTGTGTGGGGTGTGTGTGTAGGTGTGTCATTCTCAGTAATGCTACTCACCTCTTTTGAGACAGGGTTTCTCATTGGCCTGGAGTTTACCAATTAAGCCAGATTGAGTGACCAGTGAACCCCAAGGATCTACCTAGCTCTTCTTCCTCAATTCTGGGTTTATAAGTACCCACCAACAAGCTTAGCATGTTCACATGGGTTCTGAAAACCAAGTTCAGGCTTTCATGCTTGTGAGGAAAGGCATTTCACAGACTGAGCCGTCTTCCTAGCCCTGGTCAAGATTCTTAACTCATCAGGACTTCTTTCTTCTCATTTCAGAAATGTGAGCTAATAGTCTTCATATCTTAAGAATGTTGTGATGATTAAATAATAACTGTGTTAGTTAGCTTTCTGTTTCCATAACAACACTAAAGGTGATTCATTCATAAGAGAAATAATTTGTCTTGACTCAGGGTTTGAGAGATTCTGGTCAATAATTGGTTCTCCTTGTTTCTTCAAGTCAGAGAACACATCAGAGCAGGAGCATGTGGCAGAGAAAAACTTTCAGCCCTTGTCTGTGAAACAAATGAAAGGAAGAAGAAGGTAATGGAGTCCCACAACTCCCCTTAATGTGAAACAATTATTTTCTACACTGTGAATATGCGTTACACTCATTGTTTAACAAAAGCTGATGGGCCAGGAGCTGGGAAAGCCAAACCAAGAATGATGGGAAGAAGGAGGGCCTAGAGAGACACCAACCAGCTGCCAAACAAGCATTACATATAGAAAATGATGAAAGCCATGAGCCACATGGCAAAGCATAAATAGAAATGTGGGTTAATTTAAATGTAAGAGTTAGCTATTAACAAGACTGAGCTATCAACCGAGCATTTATAAATAATATTAACCTCTGTGTCAATTATTTGGGAGCATGCAGTTGGAACAGGAAACATCTATTTAGACCTCAGCGGACTTAAGACCATCTGGCCTAAATTCTAAAGATTCTTCCAACTACCAGCAGTGTCTGAAGAGTAAGCCTTTGCCTCATGATTCTTTGGGTGGCCACTTGGGATTCAAACTATAGGAATAATGTGAAGGGAAGGGCAAGGTAGAGCTCAGTAGTAAAACGTTTGACCACAGATAAAGTACTCATTATACAGTAGGCATATTGTGATAGACAGTTGAAGGTACTATATATTCTACCTTAAGGTCTAAGAGCTAGGCATAAATGGAAACTGCTGGATCTGTTCATGTCTGTGGAAAAGACCCATGCCTTTGGTCAAATTGTTGATCAATGTAGCAAAATGTAAATTTGACACACAGTGCTACTTTCTGTAGCTTAATACTTTCTTTGCAGATGATGGCAGGGAGGACAGTCTGATTTTGCCAGTTATTAACTCTTCTGTTTCTACCATAAAGAGGCCTTTTAAGGTCAACTTGATCTTCTAAGGGATAAATACTTTGTCCTTTACAGATGCTTTCACTTTTCCTTCCACTGAGGTCTACACTTGGCATTTCAAACTTGAAGTACAAAATTAATTCTTGACCTTACCCCTCAAATTTCACTTTCCAGCAACCTTTCCCAACTCAGTTGATGCAATTACATCCTTGTAACCTGATTAATTAAAAATCTTGGATTGATTATCTGGTTTCTCTTTTACCTCTTATCAACGCTTTGAGGAAGTCTAATTACATCTATCTCCAAACTTATTTAGCAAACCCAACAATTCTCCCCACTTTGGCTTGCTGCTACTGTGACCATCTATCTCCTAAACAGTGTGTCTGTATTCTTTGTTCCTTGTAGTTAGTTTTCAATAAGGATTCAGTGTGAACCTTTCAAAACGTACATCAGATGACATCAGCTCATGTGCTAAACATCTTTCCGTGACATCAATCTTATTCAGAGTCAAAGTCAAATTCCAATTAGACTTTGAGACTTGACACCTTCGTCTTATCTACTTTGTCCCTGCTTAGACTGTGCTCTAGCCGTTCTAGCCTCTGACAGTCTTCACACTTCACAAGCACTCTTCTTACGCAGGACCTTCGTACTTGATTTTCAAAATCATAGTGAGATCACACATACAAAAATGATTACTGCAAAAAAAATTCCAATAAGTCTAATTCTATAGTATTGTATAGTGCATGCCAATTATTCTCAGGAGGCTAAAGCAGAAAATCACAAATCTGAGGCCACCTGAACTACATATGGCAAAAGTCTATTAAAAAAAGAAAATAAGAAAACTTGGTAAAGATGTGAAGAAATGAACCCTAAACATATGGCTAGTGGGAATGTAAACAAGCATTTTGGACAAATGCCCAAAGAGTGCTGTTGGCCATGTTCAACTAGCTTACCTTAAGATTTCTTCAGACATCAACAAAACCACCTAGCCAGTGATGCATTGACTGATGAAAATCTAAAATGTGACAGGAACCTAATTTTACATTTTCTCTGGGACAGTGTTTGATAATTCAGTATTCTCAGAAATTTTATGAATGACAGAGGTAAAAATAATTAACTGTACATCCATATAAAGATATATTACTTATGTGTATTATACCAAATTTCAAAAACAGTATGTTACACATGTAGAAGAAGTTAGAATCTATTACTGATCAAAAATACTAGATATATATCAATAACCCACAAGTGAATACAAAATAGTAGTAGATCTTCAGCTTGCTTTATCTGAAATCAAAACTCCAATAGTTATGTCTCATCATTAATAAAGAGAGGCACGTTTCAAGCATGTGCTAGTAATCATATTGAGCTGCTGCAAAAATCTTTCTCATAATTCTCTGTCCAGCTTACTCTGGTGTCCTGATTTTCACGATTCTTAGGCTTGCCCTGATACTCTGCTCTGCTCTTCCTGCAGATGCCCCTGAGGTCCATCATCCTAATGATTAGTTACAAGTTTTAACAGCCTGCAATAATATAAGAGTGGTTTCCCACATGTGAAAGAATGTACATGCTCAGGACTGTATATTGTATTTTTTTATTTATATTAAATATCCAGAAAAGGCAAATCTAGATTGACAGAAATCAGATACACAGTTACTTGGGACTGGGCATGGGATTAAGATTTTACTTCAAATGTGATGAAAATGTTCTAATAGTAGATTGTGGCAAAATGGTTGCACACTATTTAAATTTACTAAAATTTATTGTGTTGTACATGAGAAACAAAAAAATTGTCTAAATTTTGTTCACCAAGGCTGTTTATTAAGAGAGAGAAAATATTTGGGGAACCACATATAACCCTTGAGCTATGAGCAAGAGGAGAAAACAATGAGCTTTCTGCAGTGTGGGTTTATTACTCTATTACTAAAAGTGGGCCTGAGGCCATGCAATCCTGACACTCAGGTTTCCAAATTCAAGGCCATCCTGGACATAAAAGTAATGGGAGCTGTTGGTGGTGTCACACACCTTTAATCCCAGCAAACAGGAGGCAGAGGCAGGCAGATCTCTTTTTTGAGGCTAGTCTGGTCTACAGAGCAAGTTCCAGGACAGCCAGAGCTGTATTCTCTGTGGTAATATGTTACATATTTAATAAAACCTGGAATATCAAGAGATTAACCCACATAAAAACTAGGCAGACTATAGCTCCAGGCATTCTGGATCTCTGTGAGTACAAGGCCAAACAGCTGGGCTTCGGTTGCACACACCTTTAATCCCAGCACAGGGAAAGCCGGAGCGTTGACCTACACCCTTAATTCCATAACTCCAGAGACAGAGATCTTTCTGTGTTTCTGTGAGTTCAAGGCTGACTATCAAACAGAGTAGCTCACACCTTTAATCCTAACCTGGATGGGATAGAGCTGGTGAGAAGGGCATTTAAGACAGGTTTAGGAAAACAGCAGCAATTAGAAGCAACCAGGAGCGAGGCTGAGGAAGCTGGAAGGGAACTGGGTGAGAATTGACTGTTTCCTCTCTCTCATATTCCAGCCTTTCCCCCAGTATCTAGCTCTGAGTTTCTTTTCGAATTCATGCAACATGACTCAACAAAACAAAAACAAAAACAAAAAGGAAAGAACTAAAGAACAAAGGAAGGAAGTAGATGTTAAATCCTCCCCTGACCATCAGAGACAGAAATGATGATGCATGTCTTCCAAAGCTGCTTATAAAAGCCTCATAGCTTCTTCAGAGGCCCACTGAACTATCTCTCCTTTCTCTTTTCATAATCTGTACTAAACTATAATGGCTTTTTTTTTTTCCCTGAGACAGGACTTTTCTGTGTAGCCTTGGTTGTCCTGAAACTCTCTCTGCAGACCTGGCCTTGAACTCAGAGATCCAGCTGCCTCTGCCTCAAGTGCCAGGACCAAAGATGTGTGTGAGCGACTCCGCCACCACCACCTCCTGGCACTGCATTAGTTCCTGAGCTGTTCTAATTGTTTGTCCATAAATCTAAGACAACAGTCCAGTCATGTCATTCTTAGCCTTTAAAGCTGCTACCCAGGGCCAGGGTGACATTCAGGCCCAAACTGCCCCGGCCAGCAGGGTCCTCAGCGTGGACCTAGACCTGGGAAGGAAGCAAATGGAAGGCAGGAACACAAAGAACAAGTCCTCCAAAGCTTTATTATTACAGCCAATATTTATACAGAATCTCTGCCATGCAGGTAGCTGGGAGGAAAGGGGTGGGATATACAAAAGAATGTGAGGGGAAGTAACAGACAGGGTAGAATTGATATGGAAATCTATCTGTTATCAATTGAGGGTCTGGGGAAGGTCACCTTGCTGATCTGAGAAGGTCTAAGAGAAAGCCTGAAGTCATGATTTAGCTTAACAATAAGGGTGTGTAGTCTCTGGTATTTGGCTATCTAGAGTATAGGCTGCTGACTAGCTGTAGGAGCTAACTTATAAAATATGGCTAAGTTGACTTTGGCTCCCAACACTGAGGACCATGTCTGGGTCTGTGGTCCTGCTGTAGCTGAAGTCTGTGTTGTATGTTGTCTGTGTTAACACAGTGGCCCAAGGGAACCCTGTATGTTGAAGTTCAAAGTCCATGCTGAGTCAGCCCTGCCCCTCACTGGCCCCACCCCTAACCACAGGCAAGGGAAAATGGCTCCACCTCCTATCTGAGGTGGGTGGTCCCAGTGGCCTGGACAGATCAAATCAGCTCCTGCTTATCCCACATTCAGGGATTTGAGTTGGTCCACTCCAAAATCTATGCCCTCTATGACCTGCTGCAGAACCGTAGCTGCAGATCTGCATGACTTGGGGTAACAGCAGAATATAGGAGAGGAGTTTTAGTGATGTTCCTGTATTGATGGTGTGCCAGAAGCCAGAGGCCTTGAATCTGACCAACAACTCATTACACAATGAACATTTGTAAGTAAGCTGATTGGACCAAAAGGCATACTGTATGCCACACCACAACTCCCAATACCACTGAGACAAAGAGGTGATGGAGAGGCTGGAAAGGCAGAGGAATGAAATAGTTTTGTTTGTTTTTGTTTTATTTTTGTTGTTTTATATTGTGTTTTTGTTCATTTCTTTTAATTAATATTTTTATTTTATCTTTATTTCTTTTCAAATTTTCTTTGACAGGTAGATGCTACAAAGGTAATGGGCAGGTAGATATGGAGGGACTAGGAAGTGAGTGAGACTGAGGTGTATGATGTGAAATTCCCAAAGAATCAATAATAAATTATATTCAATGAAAAAAAGAAATTAAAAAAATCCTAGTCACTTCTTAATGAAACATTTGTCTTTGATTACAAATATAGCTGGTAACAAAACCTAACATCTCAGCTTGCTTATTGCTCTTTTTACAAGTATGTATGTTTAAGTCACATACATGATTTAAAATACACAGACATCAAATTTGTCATTAAAAATGTTAATTAAAACCCACAATTTCAACAAAATAGTGGCTCAAAATAAATTAGGTAAACAAATTTCTTATAAAAATTGTGGCTTTTAGTGTGTGTTTATAAAGTTTTTTTTTTAAGTACTAAAGTGATGTCAGTTGTAGTTGGAAGTTTCTGACCTACCAACTACTCTGAAATAGCCATCAGCCACTTCCCAAATAATTGACTTAATGGCTTACTATTATAGTAACTTCTGGGCCAGTAGCTCAAGCATATTACTGACTAGCTCTTACACTTAAATTAACCCTTTATCTTATCTATGTTTAGCTACGTGACTTGGTACCTTCTCTTACTGCAGCATTCTCATCTTGCTTCCTCTGAGTCAGACTACCTCTCTGCCTTTCTTCTTCCCAGAATTCTCCTAGTCTGGTTGCCCCTCCTGCCTGGCTACTGGACAATCAATGTTTTATTAAACCAATACCAGTGACACATTATCCCACAGCAGTAAGTGCATTTTTTCCTCTCAAGATGGCCTCTCAATAAGCACTGTGGCTGGAGAACAGGTGTGGTTAAGTAGACTTCATAGCTCTGTTAGATTCCAACCCTGGAGGCAGAGTACCTTGTCCTAAAGTGTAGGACAGCTACACTTTACATATGTATTGCCCTGGGTTTTTATGTTAATGTTAGTTTACAAAAGTAGCCGAACTTAAGAACTCAGTGACCCAGGTATCTAAAAATAAAGCAATATGGGTAAGATCAAAAAAGAACAGTTTACTAATTAAATCTCAAGAATTTAAATGAACACTGTCTAATGAACTCAATATGTAATAATACTTGTTTTCCACTCTTCATTTCAAACCATAATCAAAAAAAATTAAACAAGAATCTATATGAAATCCATTTATTTTTTTCCCCAAAAGTATTTTTATGGAAATAGTAATTAAAAAAAAAAACTTATAGCCAGACAGTGGTGGCACATGCTTTTGCTACCAGCACTGAGGAGGCAGAGGCAGGTAGATCTCTGTGAGTTCAAGGCCAGCCTGGTCTACAGAGCTGGCTCGGGGGAGCCAGGGCTCCGCAAGAAATCCTGTCTCAAAAAACCAAACAAACAGAATTTTTGAGGTCAGGCATGATAGAGAGCACATGTCTTTAATTCTAGAATTCAGGAGACAGAAGTAGTTAGTACTCTTTAGTGTGAGAGACGCCTAGTCTACCCACAGAGTTCCAAGCCTAGTTAGAGTTGCATAATGAAACATACCAAATAAGTAAATACATAATAAATCATTGAAATGATTTATCAGTACAGTTGTAGATTTCATCAATAATTCACATCATCTTAAATAGTAGGGTGTTAGCTCCCGCCCAGCTGCCTTTTGGTGGCTTCAGCCCTCATCATCGGCTGTTGACAGGTACAACACCATTTCTGCTGTCCTTACAAGCTACATACACACTTCCCTTCTTTTTTTTTTTTTTTTTTTTCTTTAAAACTTTATTTATTTATTTATTTTCCTTGGTGTTTGCCTGGAACTGGAACTACAGACAGTTGTTAGCTGCCATGTGGGTGCTGGGAATCGAACCCGGGTCCTCTGGAAGAGCAGATGGTGCTCTTAACCGCTGAGCCATCTCTCCAGCCCCCCACACTTCCCTTCTTAACACATACAGCCTTAAAAGTGTTCGTCAGTCACCTTTCTCTCTCTTGTTCTCTTTTCTGCCTGTCTGCCTCTCTCATGTCCCCAGCCTTGTGCTCAGTCACTCTCTCTCTCCCCCAATCAGCCTCTAGCACTAACCCTGTTGTTCCTGGTGTGTTCTCTTAGCCAGCCTTCCAGAGGTTCTCTATTTTCTGCTACTTTATCATTACTTATGATTCTATGTTACAGCTCTGGCTGTCCTGGGACTCACTGTGTAGACCAGGCTGGCCTCAGACTCACAGAGACCCACCTGCCTCTGCCGCCTGAGTGCTAGGATTAAAGACATGCACCACCACCACCTGAGCAATTCTATAATAAATTCTAGCATTCTTGTAACTCATTAAAATACTCTCCTTTAGCTCTCCATATAGAACAAATATAACATTTGAGTTCTTTAGTAAATGCCCTTCTAAGAATAATAAAATGAGCCAGAAGACCAGGCAGGCTAGCAGCCCTTGAACCTCTCCCATTCCTCAGTTCCCTTGGCAGACACTCCATGACTAACCACAGACCATACCTGCTAGAAACCAGGTAGGTTGCCCACCTGTGCACCTCCATTCTCTGTACACCCTCCAACAATCCTCCTTACCTCTTCTTCACCATATGCCAGCCCCCAACTCAGTCAGGGATTCCCTGCTGGACCAGACCAAAGGCCACACAGGCCACCAGAACTAAACCCTCACCTCTTGTGGAGACACCCTGCTCAACTACAGGCCACATAACCCAGACAACCAGAGAAGAAACAAAGCCAAGGAGCATAACACCCACCCAACAGAGACAAACCCAGAAATCAGAACCTAGACCTATACTTACTCCAAAGCCAGATGCCTAAATCCCAGCATATGAACACAACAGCCAGGACATTATGTTATAACTAGTGTAGTTGGACTTCTTCATTGGGACCTTCAGCTCCTCAATAATGACATGGAGGCTTATAATTAATTATGAAAGCTTGGCCAATAGCTTAGGCTAGTTTCTAACTAGTTCTTATAACTTGAGATAACTGGTCAGGGAAAGAAATGTTAGACCAGAGAAGGCAAAATTCCTCCCTTTGCCTTTGTGCTCAGTCTGAGGATTCATAGAGACAGGATCTACCCTGTTCGGCCTGAGGAGTTGGCTGTGGTTTGCTCACTGTCTCTCTAATATTTCAGCTTTTCTCCAATATCTGCCTCCATGTTTTATTATAATACTAAATAGAATTCCTGCAAAATAGAACTTTACATTACATTTTTAAATGAGCTTGATAAAATATTTTGAACAAGAGTAGAAATAGTATAACAAAAATAACCTTAAATTTGTATCAATATCCAAAACCATACCAATGTAAAATATTTAAGACTAGTAGTTGCTTTTTAGTTTAAAAATAGAATCTATAATACCCTATTTCCTATCATTTCTATACCATATCCCCCTTTTTTCCTTCAGAAAGAGATCCCTGAATCTAATCTCCTTTGCTCAACTTTCTCCATGACCATGACCACCAACAACTTTCAATTAACCCTTCAGAGAATAATAAACATCCATAATTCATTGCATGACCAAAAACCACCCACCCTACCTCTCAGAAATGTGGGCATTATATTCTCTGGATATCTCTCAATAGCAATGAACTTAATTTGTTGCTAAAAAGGACACAGAATGGATATGAAAACAGGATCTATCCTTCTGATGCATACAAGAAACACACCTCAACATCAAAGGTAGACATTACCTCAGAGTTAAAGGTTGGAAAAAGATTTTCCAAGCAAATAGACCTAAGAAGCCAGCTGATGTAGCAATTCTAATGTCTAACAAAATAGACTTCAAATCAAACTTTAAAAAGACAGGGACAGACACTTCATACTCATCAAAGGAAAAATCCACCACCAAAATGACATTTCAGTTCTTTTGGGAGGAGGGGGAAATTTGGGTTTTTGAAGACAGGGTTTCTTTGTACAGCCCTGGTTGTTCTAGAACTAGCTCTGTAGATCAGGCTGGTCTTGAACTCACAAAGATCCACCTACTTCTGCTGGAATTAAAGGTATGTGCTACCACTGCCCAGTGATGTTTTAATTCTTAACATCTATGTCCCAAATGCAAGGGCACCTATGTTTGTAAAGAAACATTCCTAAAGCTTAAATCATACATCTGCCCTTACACACTGATAGTGGGAGACTTCATTATCCAACTCTCAACCAATGGACAGGTCATCCAGACCAAAACTAAACAAAGAAACAAGCAAAAATACTGGAGCTAACAGTTGTTATAAACCAAAAGGGCCTAAGAGAGATCTACAACACAAAAGAATATAACTTCTTCTCAGCACCTCACAGAACTTTATCCAAAACTGACCTTGTACTTTGTCACAAAGCAAGTCTCAATAGGTACAAGAAAATTGAAATAACTTCCTGCATCCTATCAGACCACCATGGATTAAAGCTGTATTTCATCAATGACAGAAACAACAGAAAGCCTGCAAACTCATGGAAACTGCACAACTCTCTACTGAATTACCACTAAGTAAAAACAGAAATAAAGAAAGAAATTAAGGACTTCCTAGAATTTAATAAAAATGAATGCACAACATCCCCAGACTTACGGGGCACAGTGGAGGTTCATAGTGCTAAGCCCTTACATGAAGAAACTGGAGAGATCCCACACTAGCAACTTATCAGCACACCTGAACTCTCTAGAACAAAGAGAAGCAAGCACACCTAAGAGGAGTAGACAGCAGGCAATAATCAAACTGAGGGCTGAAATCAATAAAATAAAAAAAATAACAATGCAAAGAATCAATGAGACAAAGAGTTAGGTCATACCTCAAAACTTTTTACTTCACAATCCACAAAATTGGAAAATTCAGAGAAGTGGATAATTTTCTCTATAGATACAACTTACCAAAGTTAAAGCAAATTAGACCAATTTAGATAGATCAGATAAATTTACTTATTTATTTGCTTTGGTGTTTGCCTGGAACTGGAACTACAGACAGTTGTTAGCTGCCATGTGGGTGCTGGGAATCGAACCCGGGTCCTCTGGAAGAGCAGACGGTGCTCTTAATCACTGAGCCATCTCTCCAGCCCCCAGATCAGATAAATTTAAACAAACCAATAACTCTAAGGAAATGCAAGCAGACATTAAAAGTCTCCCAGCCTAAAGAAGTTCAGACCAGATGGTTTTATTGCAGAATTTTACCAGACATTCAAAGAAGAGTTAATACCAATACTTCTAAAATTATTTTTACAAAATAGAAACAGAAGATACATTGCCAAATTCATTTTATGAGACCACTCTGATACCCAAATCACACAAAGATTCAACCAAGAGAATTACAGATCAATTTCCCTTATGAACACAAATGCAAAAATACTTAGTAAAATACTAAAAAACTAAACCCAAGAATATATCAAAAAGATCATCTACCATAATTAAGTAGGCTTCACTTTCATGCAGAGATACAGGGATGGTTCAACATATAAATATCTGTCAATGTAATCCACTATATAAATAAACTGAAGGAAAAAAACACATAATCATCTCATTAGATGTTGAAAAATTACTTGGGCAAAACTCAATACCCCTTCATGATAAATCTTGGAGAGATCAGAAATACATGGGACACACCTAAACATATTAAGGGCAATTTACAGCAAGATTATAGCCAATGTCAAACTAAATGGAGAGAAACTCAAAGCAGTTTCACTGAAACCAGGAACAAGACAAAGCTGTGCTCTCTCTTCATATCTATTCAATAGAGGACGTGAAGTCCTAGCTAGAGCAAGAAGACAACTGAAGGAGATTAAGGGGGTACAAATTGGAAAGAAAGAAGTCAAAGTATCACTATTTGCAGATGATATGATAATATACATAAACGACCCCAAGAAATTCTACCAAGGAGCCCCTACAGCTTATAAACACCTTCAGCAAAGTGGTGAAAAGTTAATTTGGGCTGGAGAGATGGCTCAGTGGTTAAGAGTACCTACTGTTCTTCCGAAGGACCTGTGTTCGATTCCCAGCATCCACATGGCAGCTAACAACTGTCTGTAATTCCAAGATCTGAGACCCTTACACAGTTATACATGCAGGCAAAACACCAATTCACATAAGAAATGAAAATAAACATTTAAAAAAAAGTTAACTTAAAAAAATTAGTAGTCACCCTATATACAAACAATAGAGGGACTCAAAAAGAAGTTAAGAGGGCAACAAATCATATACAATATGTTGGTGTAACCCTTACCAAAAAAACCCTCCCTGTATGACAAGAAGTTGAAGTCTTTGAAGAATGAAATTGGAGAATATATCAGAGGATGAAAAGATCTCCTGTGCTCATGGATTGGTAGGATCAACATAGTAATAATGACCATCATACCAAAGGCAATTTACAGATTCAATGCAATCCCCTATCAAAATCCAAATACAATTCCTCACAGACCTCAAAAGAACAATATTCAACTTTATATGGAAAAACAAACAAACAAAAAGCAATAGGTAAAACAATCCTGAATAATAAAAAGAACTTCTAGAAATAATATCATCCCTGATTTCAAGCTCTAGTATAGAGGTATAGTAATAAAAACCTCATGGTATTGGCATAAAAACACATAAGTGGGGGCTGGAGAGATGGCTCAGCGGTTAAGAGCACCATCTGCTCTTCCAGAGGACCCGGGTTCGATTCCCAGCACCCACATGGCAGCTAACAACTGTCTGTAGTTCCAGTTCCAGGCAAACACCAAGGCAAATAAATAAATAAATAAATAATAAATAAAGTTTAAAACAAAACAAAACAAAACAATGACATCTTGAAGTTTGCTGGCAAATGGATGGAACTAGAAAAATCATCCTCAATGAGGTAACCCAGACCCAGAAAAACAAACATGATATGTTCTCACTCATAAGTGGATATTATCTGTAAAGTAAAGGATAGCCATGCTACAATTAACATACCCAGAGAAGCTAAGTTAGAAGGAGGGCTCAAGGGGGCATGAATCTCACTGCAAAGGGAAAATAAAATAAACACTACTGTTGGATTTGGGGAGAGGTCTGGATTAGGGCGTGGTGATAGGAAGATCAGGTGTCAGGGAGAAGATAGGGGGAGGGAGTACTGGGAGACACAACCGGAATCTGAGGTCTTCTCTGGGACATAGAAAAATAAACTGGGGGGGGAGAAAAAAAAAAGATACCTGAGCATTGGAGGCTGCTGGAGACCATAAGAAGATGCTGCCACCTGGAAGGTCTGAGCTGGCTTGGGACAGGTTTAGTGTTAAGATTTGGACAAGATCTGGCTAGATAATACAAGGTATGAATATCTGATCTATTAGAGTGACACACACAATAATTAGAGACAAGTCAGATCATGGGACATTCATTTTGAAATACAATGCTGCAAAGGAATTGTTTAAGGTGTGCAAGAGATCCAAAATCAGGCAGAGGTGAGAAAGGAATTTCTACAAAGGGTCATCTGGAGTTTTCATGAGTGTTTTACTGGCCAGTGTAAAACTAAAGTCAACCATTGTCAAAATCACTGTTGACATTAAAATAAACTAGATTACTTATTCTTGTTGGCTTATTATAAAAATAATAACATTACTAAGTTCACACATGAAGAAAATATAAGCCAATATATGCCCAGCAAACCAAAACAGAAAAAGAGCTCAGACAGACACAGTGGCACAATGGCTGAAATCCCAGTTTCTTGAGACTCTGAAGGAAAACAAGAGGATTATAATTCCAGACCAGACTGAGAAGTTTAGGCAACCCCTATCTCAAAATATATATTTAAGATATTTTTACATGTATGTGTGTGCTCTCGGGGCTGGGAAGAACACGTAGATGGCGTGAGCTACCATTTCAACACCAGGACATAAAAATGGCTCTTCTGCAAGAGCAGCAAGTGCCTTTATCGGCCAATTCATCCTCCAGCTCCCTCAAAGTGTATTTTAACTAACGAGATACTGCAGTTCAGTTTTTAAGCACATATTAAAAAAAAGCAAAACTCTGAACTTCGACATAGAAAACACATTTTCACACCTGTGAGACTTCACAACAGTTGTTTGCATTTAAGCTACAAATTTTCTGAAAATTCCATAGAATTAACATAGATAACATTTTCTGTTTACAATATGATAAAACTAGAAATTAATAAAATTATCAAAAAGATCCTCTGCATTGAAATGTTGTGACTCTTTAACTATGCTGGATTAAAGAGTGTCAGAGGCTGGGGGACACTTGATTCTCAGAGGACCCAGATTTGGTTTCTAAAATGCATGTAGTGACACACAAGTATGTGTAACTCCAGTTCTAGAGGATCCAGTGTAGTGTAGTGGGATCATGTAGTGAAACCAACATGGCACCTGCAGAACATGCGGAGTATGAAGGCACGCCCCTAGGTGTGGCTATGTAAATCTGTGCCTACCCATTCTCTTAAAAGGAGACTGATCACTGATACAAGATTGAACTTTAGGGCAATTTTTGGAGGGCTGAAATGTCTTATATGGTGGCGGCACTTTTTCTTTTCTTTTTTTTTTTTTTAAGAAGGCAGGAACAAACAGGAAGGGCAGGCAGTGTGCAACCAGTCTTTAAAAGGGGCTGGCCAATCCCCCTATAGGGGTCCTTAAAACCTCAAAGCCACGCCTAGGTTTCCACTCGAAAGCTCCTGAACATGCCTATAATCTCAGCACTCTGGAGGTAGAAGCATGGCTGGAGACATAGAACATAGTTAAAAGTACTTGCTGCATAATCAGGAAGACCAGAATTCAAGCATCTATACCCACATAACAAGCCTGGTGTTTTGAAAACACCTGTCTCTCTAGCTGTGAAGGATCCAGCACCTTTTTCTGGTTTCCACTTGTGTGCATGCACACACATACATAAATAAAATAAATATTTTAAAATTTATTTTTTACTTTATATGCATTGGTGTTTAGCCTATATATGTGTTTATATATGTGTGTCATATACCTTGGAACTGGAGTTCTGTATATGCCCTACTATTTCAGACCTGTGTCTCTTCAGTGGACACACAGAATCTTAAGGATAGGACGCTGAATGTGACCAATGTGCTAATAGTGGTTTGTCTAATTTGTGAAATTTGTGCCTGGAGAGGATTTTATAAAGATGCCATTGGTTCATCTCTTTCAGATTTTTCTCAAGGAGTGAATTTGGTTCAGGCATAGACGCTTACCTGGCATAAGACCTGAATCAACCCCCAGCACTGTAAAAACAAAAAAATAATGCTTTGTTTTCTCTCTATTAATACCTGCATTCTACTCTCCTTTAGCTCAGTTGTTTCTTCTCTTAACTTCTGATTGGATGCTTTACTTATTATGATGCTTTACAATTTAAATTCTATCCTGTGTGTTTCAATCTGTGTAACCACTTTGATTATGTCCTATGAGTCTAATGTGTATAATATTGTTGTTGATACTTTCTAGAAATAACTTTTTATATACTATTTTATACATACTTTAAAAAAGATTAGTATTTTCTGTGTTTAGTCTGTCTCTCTGTGTGTCACATTCATACCTGGTGTCCACAAAATCAGGAGAGGATCCTAGATGTTGGTTTTGTGCTTGAGTAGACACACACACACACACACACACACACACACACACTACCAGGGCCACACAAGAGTTTATTCAGGAGAATTTCCAGGTGAGTACAAGAGCAGAGAAGCAGAAGAGAGAAGAGACAGACTGCAACATGATATTTGTATCAAGTGCCAGTTCAATAGTTGTATCTTGTATTAATCCTTTTATATAATCAATTGCCAATAAATAATTCCTATAATACATGCCTGGTTTAGGTGGTGCTGAGAAGCAAATGTAGGGCTTCATGAATGCTGAGCAAGCATCTACCAAGTGACTTACACTGCTAACCCACCATTTTTGCTTTTAAAAGCCAGTAAGATTGAAATACTTCTTTGACACAGTTAATACACACATACACAGCTATACATGTATCCCAAAACAACAAAAAATCTCCAACAGTATAGTTCCCAACTCTGTGTTTCATGGAAGCCTCACACTAAAGTCACAAAAGAGTCAGAGATGCCGTCAATCTTAGGAGAGATGTAAGTGAAAGAAAACACTTGAGGGAAAAGAAGAACAACTCACACACGAGTAAATACTAGCATTTTAACTCAGAAAACCATGGAGAATGGACAGGAAAATGACTATAAACAATAAGAGATGTTGGTAAGGCTGCTGACAGTGTCGGCTTTCACACACAAGCAGCAGGTGGCCTGAAAACCATTCATTTATGGTAGTGTAAACAAAATGAGCCCACGAGTGACAGAATGAACAGCACCGTGTTAGGAGGGGAACACTGAGGTAACTACTATCTTTAAAGAGAAGAATGTCCTGAATTCAGGGATTGCAAGTGAACTGCCACACTTAGATGCAGTGAACACTCTCAGAAGATGAGAAGCAACCCGAAAGACCTATAGGAATTTAAGTAGGAAAAGTCAACACCACATAAAATCATTAGGAGACCATAGCTGAACTTGGGAATTTGAATTTGAATTTGAATACTAAAATTGTTTTGCCTAAAATGCAAATAATTCATGGCATCACCAACAGGTGGCAGTATCTTGTGACTCTACAGCATTTGGGCCAAACTTGAGGCGTTTACACCTTGGGATTTGCGCTTGCGTTTACTTCAATGCCCTTAATGCGTCTATGCACCTGGGGCGGGGGGTGGGGTGGGGTGACGGGGGGTGACATGAAAACAAAGAGCACAGCACAATTAGAGAAAGAGGCGGGAAGAGAAATCTGTTCACATACATCACACTTAATTTGAATTACGTCCAAGATCTCGAGTTCAGCTGCTCAAGAAATGTAAAACACACAGCAGAAAGTATTTGTTAGTTTGAATGGAGATTTTACTTCGCGAGACAAAAGACACACCTTGTAGTCACACACAGATCTCCTGCTCTGTCCATCTTTCAAAGTGTTCTCCCTTTGATAGAAGCAGCGTCCTTGTGGTACCAAATCCTCAGTCAGGCTATCTTGTTACGAGTTCGAATGCTGTTATGAGTTTGAATTTGTGATAGAAATACTTCCAAGTCAAACTAGATGATGATTTAACTATTCATAAGCTCTCTAATATTATTTTTAACTTAATTTTCATTCTTTCTACACAGATACTAGTTTCATAAAGACATTCTCATCTAGGTGTATCATGTGCTTCGACCATGTTTATTCCTGCTTTTCCCATGCACTTCTGAAGTCTCTACTTTTTTTTTTTTTTTTTAACTTATTGATTTGCCTTGGTGTTTGCTTGGAACTGGGAACTGGAACTACAGACAGTTGTGAGCTGCCCTGTGGATGCTGGGAATTGAACCCCGATCCTCTGGAAGAGCAGTCAGTGGTCCTAACAGCTGAGACATCTCTCCAGCCGCTGAAGTCTCTACTTCTATGTCATATACATCATCTTCATGAGTATTCTTTGAGTGCAGAGGGATTTGTTTGGATATTTAGTTTCTTTGTTGCTCAGAATGTACCTAAGAACCTGGAAGATGTCCACATATGTAGCAAAGTTTGTGTTTTGGTGGTTCCCCAGAGTACTTTGGGGTGCCTCAGTAAATCTAGATTCTCACAACCCCAGGTAGACTGCTAGAGGGCAGTAGAAGTACACGCTGTTTTCCAAGTCCCGGGATCTATCTCTCAATTACATGGGAGTCTCTTCCCTCCCTTTTCAAACAGGAAGGCTGAGGGGTGGAGCAGCGGGCAATCTAAAGGCAGAATTGCATACAGATCATCAATTTTATATGATTTAATATTTGCAGCAATTTTTTTCTTATGGGTACATTGGAAAAATGATTTTAAAATGTTTTAGGTAAAAACATTTTGGAAAATTGAAAGCCAATCAATATAAAAGAAGGAGAATGCAATTAAAAGTCTTCCTCCAGCTGCCACCTCAGTTTCCTTCCCAGGAGACACACTCCACAAGTCCCTGGCTATTTTACCCAGAGATACTTGAATAAAATGCATGCTGACCATTGGTGCAGTATCTGTGTGTGCAAGTGTGTGGGGGGTCAGGTGGGCAGAAGGCAAACACAAATTGAACAAAAGCAAGAAATCTGTTGCCCCCCCAAAATGTCTTCTCTGTCCACTAGCCTTGCTCCCCAAAAGGGAATCCATAAAGGTTTCCAAACTCTGAATCCTCCCCCCCTTCTTCTTCTTCCTGTTGATTTAACAGATTGAAAACGTACTGGCTGCACTAACAGAATCGACCTTGGTAAATTCGGCCTTCTGAAGCTGTCGCACAGTAATTAAATTACTGTAAATACAATTAGAAGGTCCCTCTAGGTGGTCTGTGACACTAGTTCCAAAGGAATTGTCTTGAGATATTTGAACCCAAAATAAAGAGCAAAGTGGCCAGATCCCCTTAATCTTTGGGGCCAGTCCTTTGAGGATTTGTGACTGTGAAGTAACCAATGGCCGGGGTTAGGCATAGCTAGCTAGCAGCTTCAGAAGACATTTTTCTCAACCAATCCTGGCTTTCAGGGTCCGCGTGGGGGCTCTAGCTTCCACTGCCAGCTTCATGCCCCTTCCCTGCTGTCTTTCCTGGGCCTGACAGTGATTTGCAATTCTGCTTTCAGTCTGGTTGAGCAGGGTCTGGGCCAACTTTGCATCCAGCACATTTTGCATAGCTGTTGCTATGTGGCCCACGTGTGTTGCTCAACAAGCTTAAACTTTGCCTAGCCCATGCTAAACTAATTTGCGTCAATTTGTCTACATCATGCCAACAACCGTTCTGAGAGCCCTGAATAGAGCATACAAGGCTGCTGATAAAGGCCCTGGGACCAGATGCCGCCGGCCATTCTGCTGAGCCTCGAGATCTCTAGTTCTTCTCCATGGTTTCGTCATATCCTAGTGACAATGTTAGTTTTCCACTGTGGAGTTAAAACTTTTTTTCCTCTTTGAAACAAAAGACACTGCCTATACAACTGGCAATCCTGCTGACTTTTTTTTAAAAAAAGAAAAAAAGTGCTGAATTGTAGACCCAGTGTTTCCTAACAACGTACTCTCCCACCCCAAGTTTTAAAGAAGCAAATGGGCCTAAGTTTTATAGACAGTGTTTTTGCAGCTGTGACCAGATACGATTCAAACCGCCGTAATTCTTGCAGACAAAATTGTAAGCCTAAAATTGATTGCTTTTTACGGAAAGGTTTTTGTAAATAAGAAAGTAATTAGCATTTATGCCTAAAGACAGCAAGCCAATACAGGATGGCCAAAAAGGTTTGTAAATAAAAACAGTTCTTGTGAATGATCTGTCTTGTTGCTTGAGACACCTTCTCACTATGCAGCTCATGCTGGTCTGGAACTCACAGTCCAGCTCGTGTTGGTCTTGAAATCACTGATTCTCCTGCCTTGGCCCCCTAGGCGTTAGAATTACAGGAATGAACTCCAAAGCTCAGAAGTAATTTTTTTAAAGATCTATTTATTTTTAATTGTGTGTATGCACACACTTGTGTGTGGATATATGCACATGGTATGTTGCCCTCATGTATTTTTGTATATGTGCTCATGGTAATAGTTGTTCTAATGCGTGTGTGTGTGTGTGTGTGTGTGCGCGCGCGCGCGCGCACGCGCGCGCACGTGCACATGGGTGCAGGTGCTCTCGGAGGCTAGAAAAGGACATCCAATCCTCTGGAGCTGCTATGGAGAAGCTGTGAAATTGTTCAACATGGCTGCTGGGAAACAAACTCCTGGAGAGCCTTGTGAACTCTTAACTTTTGAGCTAGCTTGTAAACCCCAGAAGATTTTGCTGTTGTTGTTGTTGCTTTGGTTCTGTTTGGTTTGTTTAGGGGACAGGGCCTTTGTACATAGTTCTGGCTGTACTGGTACTATGTAGATCAGGGTGGCCTTGAACTCACAGAGATACATCTCCCTCTGTCTCCAAGTGTTGGGATTTAGGGCTCAACAGCCCCCAAGAAATAGTTTTAATGCAGGAGAACTTTCTGTGGTTGTTTTCTGAGCCCAGCATACAATGCCTCTTCTTGCATTTCCCCCACACTTAAAGAATCTAATTATCTTCTTTAAAAATTGATAAACTCGGGGCTGGAGAGATGGCTCAGTGGTTAAGAGCACCGTCTGCTCTTCCAGAGGACCCAGGTTCGATTCCCAGCACCCACATGGCAGCTAACAACTGTCTGTAGTTCCAGTTCCAGGCAAACACCAAGGCAAATAAATAAATAAATAAAGTTAAAAAAAATGATAAACTCAATCTAATGAGTAATTATTGAGCAACTACTACATGCCCAGCACTCTTCGAAGCATTTGGAACCTAGCTGTAAACAAACAGCCCTTCTGTAGTACCGAGGAAAGAGATAATTAATAAGGAAACGGGTAAACACATAACAATAGTCGGCAGAGATGCTGTGTAATGAGTACTCTGAAGAAACCTGGAGGAGAAATTCCATCTTAGAGATGAAGATTAAAGAAGATGCCATTGGCAAAATGGCATCACACAGATGGCCAAGGGAAAGGAGAGTAAGCAGAGGCAAACAGGAGTCAGAGCCCTTAAGGCGAGGATAGCTTTGAACAACCTGGAGAGCAGGAGCCTGGGAATGGCAAGAAGTTAGGAAATGAAATTCCAAAAAGGGCCTAAGTAGCAGGCTGCAGCATTGTGGGCTCTCTCTACTGTTCACTATCACAGTCACCACTCTCAGTCTGTCTAGCTGCCCTTGAGACAACTCTAGAGAAAGGTGGCCAATGGGAACACTCAGAGCTCACTGGGACTAACAGGCATAGAACAACATTAGGGGGGCTGGAGAGATAGCTCATCAGTTAAGAGCACTGACTGCTGTTCTAGAGGACCAGAGTTCGATTCCCAGAGACCACATGGTGGCTTACAACCATCTATAATAACATTTGGTACTCTCTTCTGTACACTGTATACGTAACACACACACAAAAAAAGTTCCATGGGCTAGAGAGATGGCTCAGCGGTTAAGAGCACCGACTACTGTTCCAGAGGACCAGGGTTCAATTCTCAGCACTCACATGGCAGCTCACAACTGTCTGTATTTCCAGTTCCCAGTTCTAGGCAAACACCAAGGCAAATAAAAAATAAAAAAATAAAAATAAAAAAGAAAGAAAAACATTAGGAAATGTTAAAGTTGCAAATTGGCAAAGATGGGCTACAGCTTCCCTGCTGGGGGTCTGGGAACAGCAGAACACTGGGCCAGCCAGTGTGGCCTGAACTGTGGGCACAGTGGGACTTTTGAGAATAGCTGGTACAGTGGCAGTCGGGTGCAGCTGTTCCAAAGAATAATCTAGAATCAGACAAATAAGTCAAAGGCACCCTGTGGTCTTATCCCTAAGATTTATATAAAGCATAAAAATTTTGTTGCTGAAAAAAGATTCAGAGCCTTGGAATTTAGAAAGCATACTTTAATGCTTGGAAAGGTGCCATATGCCTGTAATCCTAGCACCCAAGGGCCGGGAGGATTGAGAAATGAGGCCAGCCCGGGCTGCATCATCGTGAGACTCTACCACACAGGAAAGGAAAAGGAGAAAGCCTTAGTCACTTTCCCTTCACTCTAACAGAACAACACTATGACCAAAGGAACGTATAGAAAAGGTTTATTTGGACCTTATGGTTGCAGAGGATTAGACTCCATGATGGTGAAGAGCAGATGGCAGGCGGGTGAAATGACAGTCAAGAACTCACATCTTAAGCTACAAAGAGGAACCAGAGAGAGCTAACTCCAAATGGCAAGATCTTTACAAACTTCAAAGCCTGCTCCTGGTCACATACTTCCTCAACAAGGCTGTGATTTTACATCAACTTGACACAGGCGAGAGTCATCAGAGATGAAGGAGTCTCAGTTGAGGAAATGCCACTATGAGATCCGACTGTAAGGCATTTTCTCAGTAAGTGATTGATGGGGAGAGGCCCAGCCCGTGGTGGTCCTGGGTTCAATAAGAAATGAGGCTGAACAAGCCATGCGAGCAAACCTCCCCTTGTGAAGCAGCATCCCTCCATGGTCTCTGCATCAGCCCCTGCCTCCGGGTTCCTGCCCTGCTTGAACCCCTGTCCTGATTTCCTTCAGTGATGAACAGCAATATGGAAGTGGAAGCCAAATAAAGCCTTCCCTCCCCAACTTGCTTTTGGTCATGGTGTTTCCTCACAGGAATAGGGATCTTTTAGCCATGCCTCCTAACCCTTCCCAAACAGCCATCAATGAGACCAGGCATTCAGATGCCTGGGGCTTATGGGGGACATCTTGAATTCAAACCACCACAAAAGCAAAGCAAAACAAAATAGGAACTGGGCGTTAATATAAGTGTATTGCAGAAAGAAAAGAGGGCAAGGCTGATGACTGCGGTTTGGAACCTCCTCGTCCTGGCCCCTTGTCACATCACACAGTATGTAGTCTATCTACCCTGGGTGCAGTCTGTGACCTTCCAGGACTTGCTAGTGCCTCTTGTACAGACTGGACAGCCACCTCGCTTACTTTTCTGCATTGAGGCGGCTCACAGGGATAACCTAATACTTTAGGTTAGGGGTTTTGTTTTTGCTGCCCTCAGAAAGACCTGAGGGATCTCCTCACAGGTCAAGAATAACAGATGCTTCTAATGACCATCCCTAAAATATATAGGATGAAGGCTAGAAAGAGAAGTCCACATACTATGATTGAATAATTAACTCTTATAGCCAGCCAGTACTGTGAATCTATGCTGTTCTAGAGACCAGTTCCACAGGGTCATCCTTCAGGCCACAGACAAGCATTCTAATGACACGTTGGGCCTAGGGACAAGCCCTGCACAGGCCCTCTAGGGGAACACACACTACTTTGGGTTTCCTGATGCATGGACACAGAAGGTAGCCAGATGGAGCCCTCTAAAGCAAGGGGACTCCTTCTGCCTGAATGAGGGTAGGACTTTTAAGAAACATAAGCAGAGAGGGCTTGAGCCTGGACTAAAGATAACATGTTAAAGAATATAGATGATTCCCTGAACAGCATGGGCACAATGGTGGACTTCAGAAAGTCTCTGAGGTGATAGAAGTAGGTGCTAGACAAAGAATATTTTGAGGCAACCCAAAATACCAACAGATATCTTGTATAGCTATGGAGTCTTGGGCAAACTTTCTTAAACTCTCTGTGCCAAAATTTCTCCATCTGTGAGTCAGATGGGTCAGATAAAATTAACAATTTCTCTGCCCCAGTTAGTTCTTTTTCTGTGCAGACATCTGTTGAAACCAAATGCGAGGTTCTCAGCTTGAGGTCCAATGAGGTTTCTTTCTGCTTCAATCCCCCACCCCCCAAACAGAATATTGCTTCAAAATTTTTTCTTAGGTGATTTAAGTATAGCCAGAATTGAGGCCCATGGGACCAGATGTTCCTCCCTTAGACATTCGGCTCCAGCCCCAGACCAGCCCAGACCAGCCCCAGCCCCAGCCCCAGCCCCAGCCCCAGCCCCTGCCCCAGCCTCTCCATAGGTACAGGGAGCACACTGGATAAGAACTTCATTCTTAGCCTTGCTCTTCCTGTGACCTTAGACATCTCCAAGACACAATGTTTCTCACTGGCCTTTGTGAGAAGATCCACGGACTACAAAGTAGGTCTGGTTAAGAGGTCACCTGCATCTCTGTGCATCATTGGGGGTGGAAGATGAGGATTGAGGCCTGGGCAGGCAGACATGACTGCTAAAGAGAGTAAGACCCTGCAACAGAGCTGCCAAGCTTGGATTTGGCTCTTAGGAGTTCACTTCTCAGCCGCTTCAGAATGGCAGATGCTGCCCGGCCACTTCAGGCCTCTGCCAGGCACCTGCAGGCCAGAGATTTTTTTGGCAGGTGAGGAGGAGAGAAGAGAATAGAGCTTTTCTCAAGCCGTTCTCCCAGAATGACATGAGCTGACATCTGGGGAGACACCGGGTGGGAAACACAGGCCACTGTGTGTTGGTCTCAGTGTGTGAGAACCAGCCAGCAAGTGGCTGAAGTGCTTTGCAGCCCTACGTCCGGAGCTTGGTATGTTCCGGGCATCATGAATGAGACTGGTCAACGCTTTGTACCAGATGTAAAGTGGCCTCTTTTCACACGGTTGGCACTGAAGACTAGTGAAGGGGATCCAGTGCTCTCTGGGAGCTTGGCAGAGCTGGGCATGGAGCCTGAATGGTGGCTCTGTGGGACAGCAAGGGCAATGCTGCCTGCTAGGAGAAGTTGTCACCATAAAGCAGATTCCTTCAGCCTGGAAGTGATGAGGTTTCTCTATCAGGGATGACCCATCACACCCACACCTCCTGGGACCCAGAACTGCAGCTCAAAGATCACACTTTCCAAAGCAGAATAGAACATGAATCTCATGGAGGGGGTGCATTGTAGACACCCAAGTATTAGCATGTTCAGAATAATTCCATGGCTCTAGTAAGCCTCAGGGGAAACTATGGAGATGCAGATATGGAAATACGAGGTTAAAAATCTAAGTATGTTTTCATTTATTTATTTTTTTCTCTGTAATGGTTGTTTTATAGACTCCATTATCAATGTTATTAATCATGTGAGGAATTATTCCCACTTATTATCATCATCACCATAATCATCATTATTTGAAATGAGCTCTCACTATGTTGTCCGAACCAGCCTGGAGCTCCTGAGCTCAGTCTGCTGAATAGGTAGAATTATGGGTGCATGTCACTGTGCCTGGCTTAAAGGTGAGGAAAAGCTGAGCGATTAGGATAAATACAGTTGCTTGCTCAAGCTTTGTATCACTGGGATTCAAACTCTGTTCCAGTAGTAAAGCCTAAATTCTTCCTGTGAGATTGTGCTGTCCATGATATATACAAGGCAGAGCTTGTCTGTGTAGAGTGTGTAGACATGTATATCTATATGCTTGTGTGGATGCCGGAAATCAACCTTAAATGTCCCCCATGTCACTTTATCTGTATGTTTGTGCAGATGCATGTGTGGAGGTCATTTGATCCAAGGTCCTTTGTCATTCACTGATGCATGTATACCAGTCTAGCTAGCTGGCCTGTGAGCTTCTAGGGGCTTTCCTGTTTCTGCCTCTCCCTAGGTTGTTTCCAGGTTCTTGTTATCACGAATAATGCTGCTATGAACATAGTTGAGCTAATGCTTTTGGAGTGCAAATGTGCATCTTTATGGTATATGCCTAGTAGTGGTATTGCTGGGTCCTTGAGATTGATTCCCAGTTTTCTGAGAAACCGCCATACTGCATTCCAGAGTGGCTGAACAAGTTTACACTCCCACTAATGATGGAGGAGTGTTCCCCTTGCTCTGCATCCTCTCCAGCATAGGCTGTCATCTGTGTCTTTTATCTTAGCCAATCTGACAGGTGTAAGGTGGTATATCAAAGTTGTTTTGATTTGCATTTCTCTGATGACTAAAGATGTCAAGCACTTTTTCAAGTGCCTTTCAGCCATTTGTAATTCTTCTGCTGAGAATTCCCTTTTTAGTTCTGAACCCCATTTTTTGATTGGGTTATTCAAGGTTTGGGGCTCTAAATTCTTGAGTTCTTTATATATCTTAGAGATCAGTCCTCTATCATTTGTAGGGTTGGTGAAAATCTTTTCCCATTCTGTAGGCTGTCATTTTGTCCTATTGACAGTGTCCTTGGCTTTACAGAGGCTTCTCAGTTTCAGGAGGTCCCATTTATTGATTGTTGTTCTTAGTGTCTGTGCCACTGGTGTTATATTTAGGAAGTGGTCACCTGTCTCTTAACTGAGCCATTTCTCCAGTCCCTTAGAGCTTGTTTTTAAGGTGACAAACCTAGAATGTCATCAGCTTGATCATTGTGCAGACATGTTAGTGTCTGAGTCTATAAATATTGCTGGAACTCCAGGAAGATTTGAAAAGAGAGATTAAATGGTGGATTGTTTCTAAGTTGGAGTTTGTGATATGCCTGAATCAACTGTTCTCCATGCTTTGAAAAAAAGGTGAAAAGGTCTGGGGAGATAGAGATGCCTGGGCTTGATCCCAGGTACTATACACAACTTGGCACAATGACACATCTGTAATCCCAACACATGGGAAGTAAAGATAGGGGGATCAGAAGTTCAAGGTCATCCTTGGCAATGTGACATGTCTGGGTATCAAGACACATGGGGAGGAAGAAGGGGATCACTACATAGGAAAGATATAGTGCCATCTCTGTAGCTGCATGGTGGTGCATGCCTTGAGTCTCAGAGGCAGGTGGATTTCTGTGAGTTCAAGGCTAGCCTGCTCTACAGAGTAAGTGACAGCCAGGGCTACACAGAGAAACCCGGCCTCAAAAACCAAAGAGAAGAAAAAGAAGAAAAAAGGAGGAGGAGGAGGAGGAAGTGAGGTTAGGCTAGGCTTTGGAGATGACAGAAACTAGATTTTCTCCCCACTGCCCCATTCTGTGTTAGGAGACTCAGATTCACTGTTTACTAAGGAGAAGACCCTATTGTTGCGGTGATTAATATGGCTTTTTAAACAGCCACCAAGTGGATGACCCGCAGCTTCTGACCCAGGCAGCCAGTGTCAGGCTTACCTTGCTGCTAAATCTTCCAGAACAAGCTTAGTTCTGAGACCATCTTCCTGGTTAGGCTAGAGGACAGAGATGGAGCCCATAAAGCCTACAGCAGATGTCTGGCAGAGTTCAGTGCCACACACACACATAACTGGTGTGTGTGGCTTCCTCTTCTATCACATCCTGAGACAGAAGTGATCATGTTATCTTCTAGAGAACTCCCATGAGATTTTCATTACCCAGAACTTTTTCTTGTGTGAAATGTCAGGGAACAACAGGCTGTCTTCTGGAACAGGAAACAAAATATTTGGTGTTGGAGGGGATATACGTGGCCAGGATACCCTCACATTTTGCAGGGACATCTTTCTTCTCCTGATCCAAGCTGTGGTGATATTGGCTTGACTTTTGGGAAACCAAAGGAAAATAGCCACCCATTTTGTGGGTAGATCTACATAGTCAGGGAAAGAGGGAGAGGGTGATTTTGTGCATTGCTTTAATTAGCAAAGTCAGGAAATAACACAAAAACCATAACACAACCTTTCAGATTTATTTCCAATGGGCCTGTTATTGATCATTTCTATGGCGGCCATAGTGCCTCTACCTAGAAGCAACATGGGCAGGCATGTTTCTGAAGTTCAAGGAGAAATCAATAAGTATGGCAGACAGTAAGACTGTCTATGCAGGGAGGGAGGAAAATGGATCTCCTGGTTGTGGCTAGTTCATGGAGCCTGGTGAAGGAAAAAGGCATGAGATGATCATAGTTTAACAAGACCTGAGAGACTTCAGAATAAAGACCCTCAAAGACCTCGTGTGAAGAATCTGCTTTTATGTTTAATTTTGATGAATTATGGATGGGTGTGTAGAAATATGATCCAGACATAGTGATGATAATCTATTAAGGTGGCCCTAATGTTTCACTTCTCTGTATGTACTGCCCCCCCCAAGACTCTCATAGGAGGAAGACAAACACCAAATCTGAGTTTCTTCTCCACCTTCCACCAGACCTGTTCTTAGCTACAGTCTGTGGACCCCTTTCCCAGCCTTTACACAAAGCCTGTCTCTTGGTCAGGGTCATCACCTGGGGCTCACAGGCGTCTGCACGCTCCCATCCCCATGCTGGCTGTCAGACTATGTATGCACTGCCTTGTGAGAAGTGGTTTGTGTGTCTGCTTATAAGTCCTACTTTGACCCATGGCACAGAAAAAATGTGCTAAGAATCATGGCCAAGGCTGAGACAGAGCTGCTGACTATGGTGTTTCCCAAGTATGCTTGAGTTATGAGCTTCATTGCCATGAAAACGGAAGCATAGACAGGCCTTGAACACAGTCCCCATGAGCGTCTTTTCCATTCTGTGTCCGTGTTCATCCGATGCCAACCCTCATCTGAGGTCAGAAGAGGCAACAACAGATGTTACCCAGAAGCCTCTCATTTTGTGCAAGATGGGGTCAGCTCTTCTAGAAGCAAGAGGAGGCTGGGTAAGTCAGCTTGCTATATCGCTATGCTAGAAAGAGAACAACCAAGGGAAAAATCCAGAAAGCTGGTAGAGACTGCCTTCCTCTTCAGCCCTCTGAAGAGAGGTTTTCGGAATAGTTTCTCAGGCCTCTTTCTCAATTCAAGTGAATATTCCAGGGCTCTCACCCACCAGCTCTGAGCTGTTCCCACAGGCTCGCCCTCCCCGAGTGCCAGGGCCTCATTTGCATATGGCACTGGCAGCTCCTTTCTGGCTTTGTTGTTGCTCCCTAGAGGTTGGAGAGCTTCCTACCTCTCAGGGGACACATTTCAACACCCCCACACACACACTCCCCGCCCCCATCTTTTATCCGCTGAAAAATAGGCTTCTGCTTTGTTCACTAACATACTCTCCCGGGATCCTCATTTACTAAGAGAGCCTCAAATAGGATTCCAGAAGCCATATTTTAGTTAAAACTGAGGTCTCAGACTTGCATGCAGTGTCAGAGGTCACTCAAGAAGTGAGTGTCTGTCCCTAGTGCCCCTTAAATGACTTTACAGAGGCCCCTACCCCAAACCTTTCCTCTGTTACAACAGCCAGAGATCCTGGACGTTCATCCCAGCCCTGATTGATTGATTGATTGATTGATTGATTGATTGATACAGGATTTTCCTGAATCTCAGTGTTCTGAGTCAGTGTAAAATGTCATCATCCACAGGCTCATGCACTGGAACACTTGGTCTCCAGTTAACCACTGTGTTTTAGGATGTTGTGGGAGATTTAGGACCCCAGCTGGAGAAACCGCTTCATTGAGAGGCAAGTCTTCTGGGTTATTGCTTAGTTTGGGTTCCAACTTTGCTCGTGTTTTCTGATCCACTGAGATGTAAGCAAACATCCTCACACCCCTGCTGCCACATTGAAAACAGTATGACAGGTGAACTACTTCCATGACAACTGGACTCTCTCAAATCTTGAGCCAAAATAAATCCCTCCTCAAGCACTGTGCCACAGCGACTAAAAATTAGTGCTGAGTTCTGGGCTCCTGCTGTGATGAGCCTTTGGGATTGGATTGTGGGAGGAATGTGGAAGGCTTATTCCCTAAAGGCCAGGGCAGCCCTGGAGTGTTATGGGGTTTCACAGGAGATTCTGCTGGGCTTGTAGAAGGTCAAAATGCCTAGAGAATCTCTCTCTCTCTCTCTCTCTCTCTCTCTCTCTCTCTCTCTCTCTCTCTCTGTCTCTCTCTCTCCCCCCCACCCCCCTCCTGTGTATCCATGTGAGTACAGGTGGCCACAAAAGCTAGAGAGACTGGATCTCCTTGGAGCTGCAGCTATAGGTGGCTGTGAGCTGCCCAGCACAGAAGCTGTGAACTGGACTTAAATTCTCTACAAGAACAGTATGCACTCTCAACCACTGAGCCATCACTCCAGCCTGCTTTCTCCTTTTTAATTCAGTCCAGGACATCACCCCATGGAATAGTGGTGCCCATAGTTAAGACAGGCCAGCCCACCTCAGTTAACTCAGTCTAGGTAATCTCTCGCAGGAATGCCCACCTATGAAGTCAAGATAAAACTTGAAAGTGACAGACTTCAATACAAAATACTTTTAAAGTATTTTTTTGGCACCACAAAATTAAAAACATCCATTGTTTATTATTAACCACTAGATAAATTACAACAGTTGTTTCATAATTATTTTGTTTTTATTTGGCTTCATGATATTTAATCATCTTGCTGTAACTCAAATACTGGGTCCTTCTCAAAATCCCATGACATACAATGATCACTGGAACGGCATGGGGACATGAGACATTTGGGAAGTGTTTACATCATGAAGATTTGCTTTATGAATGCGATTCATGTTCTTATGGGAAAAAAAAAAAAGCCCAAGGCTCTTTTTTGTGTATGGTACCTCTTAGTCCATTAGTTACAGCAAGATGGAACTGAAATGTCCTTCCCAGCTACTGCTGTCATAAACAGAACTGGACAATGAATGCTAACTCCATCAGCCATAGACATTATTGCTGATGCTCTGGATAAAGAGCAGGAGAGCTATGTGCTCCTTGTCATTGGAAGAAACACAAACGAGATTTTCTCATAAGGCAGGGGACGTCTGACCCACAGCAGGTCTTACCTGCTATTAAATAGAGGCATTCCTGTCAGAGCAGGGAGACTGGGAGGAGCCTTCAGTTGCTGCATCCAGGTTCCTGCCCTGACTTCCTTGAATGAACTGTAGGCGGTAAAATGAAATAGATCATTTCCTTCACAGCTGGATTTGGTCATGGTGTTTAACACAAACCTAGAAAGCAAACTAGGAGAGTAATGTAATGCTTAAAGATTTTTTTTCAACATACTATAAAGTAACCAAAAGGAACAGAACAAAAATGTTCTAATCCTGCATATAAGATTTTAATTTTACTCTGGGTGTGGGTGTGGGTATGAAGGTCCTTTAACAGATATAATATATATTTTTCATAGATCAGTGGGGACCAGGGGAAGATGGATTGTTTGGAAGATGCCGCCCAAACTGTGCTTCTCCTACTTCCTGTAATATTCTATGCAGAACCTTCATTCAGGCCCTACCCTTTCTATATAGCCTTTGACTACAGCTTCTTAACAGACCACGCCATCATCTCAAAACCACACTCTCACTCAGGCCCCATCCATTCCCAAGTTTCCATCATTTGGCCTGGTCATGAGACCTCGGAAGAGACCACCAGAGACATAAACTCTCCAAAATGCAAAAGCAAGGTTTATTGAAAAGTACAAGCCTTGCTCAGCAGGGACCCTGACCGAGCATGCTGTCACAGCTGAGGCTGGAGGAGGTACCTGGCCCTCGGCAAGCTGAGTTTTTTAAAGGCAAAAAAACCTCGAGGTTACACATCAATTACGGGTCTCAGTACAGATACAATTCTGATGAGTTGGTTTCTTAGGGGCTTTCCAGAATTCTTCTGTAATCTTAGCTTTCAGGTTGTCCCGTTGCTTGACAAACCCCTTTCCTATAGACTATCTCCTGTGCTGCAACCTTCCATGGCTATGCTATCAGATAGCCCTAGGCTGTCTCCTGTTTTACACTTTGTGCTCAGCAGAACTCAGGCCTGTTTCAAGCTGGGGTTAGGGGCTTGCTTAAAATGGAGGTGCTTCTCTGTTTCTTCAGTCTGTAGGCCTCTCTCAAGTCTCTGCTTGGTGTGGGGTGAATGCAAATAAAGGGCTTGTCCAGCAGTTGTCAGGCTTGTGGAGAAACCCTGAGACCAGTATTTAAGTTGCTTAGCTGGAGCACTACAGTGACAACCAGGAGGAGTTCCCCAAGCTTTGATTGGCAGCAGGACCTAGATTTTCTTCTCATTCTGTGGGGCTTCAGCCTAGGCAGCCGACAGGGTCAACGGTCTTCAGCAGTGGAAGGTGGGGCAGGGAGGGACTGCAAACCTACTGGGTCTTTTCTAAGAATTGGGTCTGGAGATACATGGTGAATAAACACTCTTCTATAGGAAGTGATCTTGTGGACAGTATGAGTGGAAACTCCAAGGACTTTTAGGGCC
Organism: Sigmodon hispidus; assembly: GCA_004025045.1. Taxonomy (NCBI): domain Eukaryota; kingdom Metazoa; phylum Chordata; class Mammalia; order Rodentia; family Cricetidae; genus Sigmodon; species Sigmodon hispidus. The sequence goes on from PVIH01002560.1 coordinate 154,490, forward strand.
TGGAGTAAACTTCCTTATTGAAGTTTCTGAATAAGATCTGGGCTCAAATCCTGGCTCAGCTGCTTTCAAGGTGGGTGTCTTGAGGGTGATGAGTGGTCAGGCTAAACCAGGACCCTTGGGTTAGAAGCCCAGCTGTATATAAACTGACCCTGCAGACGGTTCTGAAGAGTAGTACAGAAAGGTTGGAGCCAGCAGGATTTCAGAATATGTACTTCTTCAGGTTCTTCAAGATCCTGCACTTCAGAACCGTTTTACGTCCTATGCTTGTGCCTGCTCGCTTTATAGGGTATATGTTGCACAATATTGTAGTTTCTGGTGGGCCTTTCCTTGCAACTCCTTAGTCAGAGATTGTGGGGGTTTGTTTTCGTTGTTGTTTGTTTTCCAGAGGAGGCTCTGAATCTGCAAGATAGAATAGATTGATGGGGTATAGTCGGAAGTTTGTCCTACCAGAAACTCTCAAATACCCAGCAGCCACTCCCCAAATAATTGACTCAGAGGCCTAATGTTACTCAGCCAGTAGCTCAAGTTTGTTACTGTTAGTTTCTGAAGCAAATCCCTCCCTTTAGTTCTGACATCAAGGTCCATATATTCCCTCCACTTGTTAGTGTTTTTTAGTGTGACTTGGCTGTGCGTCACCGGAGTCGTCATGTTTTGGCCACGCCCCCAAGGGCTCCCAGGACACGCCTCTGGGCGTGTCTACACACTCACCAGTTCCTTTAAAAGAAAATAACACGCGGCAGCAATTCCTTTTTCCCGTGCTCCCTCCTCTTCTTTCTTTCCTTGCTTCTTTCTGCCCTCACCCTTCTCTGGATGTCCAAATTCCCCAATAACTAGTTTTAGTTTTCCAGCACAGGCTTAGAAATGGGCCATCCCAGGCCTAACCCTGATCCTTAGTCACCCTGGTGTATCTACTACAAAGTTTATCCAAATTGGGGCTGTCACACACCATGAGCTGCCTGGGGGTGGAGGGTGGCTAAGCCTCTCTCCTTCTCTGTTCTCTGTCTACCTTCCTCTCTCATGTCTTTACTCGAGAGGGCTCGCTCTCCACATTCCTCAATAAACCCTTTGCACTAATGGTTGTTCCCGGTGTTTTATCTTATTGGCTGGTATTCCTTGGCAGGGCCTGCCTGCTTACTTTGCTTTTGTAACTCAGTGGAATCTCCTGGTGTTTGGTCTGGTCATACTGGGATTCTATCTACCCGCAACGGAATCTGTTCTCTTGGATTCTGTCTGTTCTACCATGCCAGGATTCTACCTGCCCGCTCCACCCTCAACATCTCTGCTCAAACACCTGTTCCGTCTTGCAGCATCTACTGATCTAACCCTCAATAAGATATGTAGGGATCATTTGTGTACAAATTTGATACCAAATTATAGAGTTTGATTCTTCAGCTGCTGTTCCTTTCTGTTCTGCATTATCATCCACGTGGGTTTGTCTGGCTCCTGCAGCCTCTGCCGCCTACGTGGAGATCTCTCCTGCTTTCTCCCCTCTTCCCACAGCCTAGGAGACCCACAGCTTAAGCGCTAGCCCACTATATTTTCCACATGGTTCTGGCTCTTTTGGCCTGAAGACCTACAGGACACCTCTCTTTTCTTCTGCTCCTTCCTGGCTTTCTCTCACCTTGTAGCCGGACTGCAGATCCACTGTGCTATTTCTCAGTTACAACCTTGACTTTCCAATGAAAAGTATTGGAACACACTGGCATAGTGTTCCACTTTGCTACTATCTCTCTCTTCCTCCACAGACTCAGATTTTATTGCAACAGCTTGGCCTCAATACAAATCAATGGCCAAAACCGGTGAACCTAATTTCCAAGTTCTCACACATTGTAAACTACCTGCTGCCACAAACAAATGATCCCTAACCACTTTATACCTAAACTTGCTCTGCCACACTTCCAAAGTCCCTTACCTCCAAGTTTCTGTGTCCTCATTCCTACAAGTCCTTTATTCCTATAATTTCTTTATATGTTTTTCTATATTTTAAGATTATACTGTAAACTCTTATTTCAGGATTTGTAAGTTGCCCATCTGGCATGGTTTAAAATCTATATGATTTATAACAAAGTCTGTTTCCTCTGGAAAGTTTTATTGATCTCATCGTTAGAAAAGTTCTATTTTGGATGGATGGATGGATCTGTACCTGTATGTTTTCTTTTTTAATATTTATTTTATTTTATGTGAATTGGTGTTTTGCCTGCATGTATAACTGTGTAAGGGTGTCAGATCTTAGAAATTACAGACAGTTGTTAGCTGCCACGTGGATGCTGGGAATCGAACTCAGGATCTTTGGAAGAGCAGTCAGTGCTCTTAACCTCTGAGCCATCTCTTCAGCCAACCTGTATGCTTTCTTGTGGGCATGGGAGCCACAGGAATTACATCAGGTGCAGTTCAATGTATAAATGTATGTGGCCACTGCATACTTGTTTCTGACTGGTCTTGGATGCCTGAGTTTACATGTTCTGTGTGTCTTGGTGACAGCTCAGTTGTTACTATTGCAACTAGTTGCCTGCCTCAGAATTTGCCTCTGGGATTTCTGGCCACTGAATCTAATATAGTGAAATGTCATTTGGGTAATAAATAATATCAAAGTTATTTTATGCTGTTCTATTTTATTTTTTAAAAAGCTAAGGAATTGGATATGGTTAAAAATCTGTAACAAAAAAATTAACTTAAAACTTGTAGCTCCAGGTTGGAACTGTTTTGGGAAATAACACTGGTCTGCACCATCCTCATTAAGCATAGCCATGTGGGCAGTTGGCATTTTGACTAGGACTGGAGAAGAGGGAGGTCATGTGACTTCACTGCAATCTTGATGAAAGGTGACCACATGGAGTGGGCCTACGAAGGAGAACCCAGGTCTCCAAGATATTTTGGATTAGGATGGACTTTTGTATGTTAATTCCTATCCTGAAAACAAGGTTTATGAAAAATAGAATTTAAAACTTTGTCTAACCTGCTGAGCCAGCTCACACTTTCTGAGGTTCCAGTTCATGACCAGTGGTCCTTTTACTTTTGGACCCAAGGTGATGGCTACATCATTCAGAGAACAGGCAGTGAGGCAAAGATGCCTGCTTCGTGGCTAGAAGCCAAAGGGTGGGGGAGGGACCAGACTCCCACTGTCTTCTCCCAGGGCTAAGCACATAACCCAAACCCTGGCTGGGTGGTCCCTCCTCTCCCCCTCCCCTCCTTCTCCTTCTTCTTCCTGTTATTCTTCTCATTCTTTTTGTGATGACTGTTCTTGGCTGTCAACTTGACTATATGCTAGCATTAACTAAAACTCCCAAATGGAGGGTACACCTGAGAGGGATTTCAGCTTAATTTGCAGTGGGAAGATCTGCATCCAATTCAGATCTTTGAGGCAGGAAGACAAACCTTTCATCCAGATCTAATCTGGACCATGTCTTCCGATAGATGCCTATGTGAGCTCAAGAAAGAAGGAAGCTTTTGCTTTTGGCTTTCTTCCTCTACCCTTGCTAGGAAGTCCACTCCTTCCCTGACAGTAGACATTACTTCTTTTGGGATTCCAACATCTCCTGAAAACCAGCAAAGTCATCTAGCATGCTGGACTGAGAAACTACTGGATTCTGGAACTTTTTGTTCATAGGTAGCCATTTTTAGATTAGCTGGACAACAATTTATATGTAAGTTATTCTAATCTCTCTCTTTTTCTCTTTCTCTCTCTCTCCCTCACACACACATATATATATATACATATTTATATTGATTCTATAAATTGTGTTACTTTAGAGAATACTAATACACTTTTGTTGTTTTTCTAGACAAGGTTTCTCTGTGTAGCCCTGGCTGTCTTAGAACTTACTCTATAGACTAGGCTGGCCTTGAACTCAAGAGATTTGCCTGTCCTTGCTTCCTGAGTGCTGAGATTGAAAGCATGTGCCACCACGATTGTGTTTTTCAGGTTTTTTTTTTTTTTTTAAAGCTTTATTTATTTATTTTGCCTTGGTGTTTGCCTGGAACTGGAACTGGAACTACAGACAGTTGTTAGCTGCCATGTGGGTGCTGGGAATCGAACCCGGGTCCTCTGGAAGAGCAGATGGTGCTCTTAACCGCTGAGCCATCTCTCCAGCCCCCTTCAGGTTTATTTTTATCTGTGTGTATGTATGTGCACGCATGTGTGCTTGTGTGTGAGCAGGTGTCAGAAGAGGGCATTCGATCACCTGAGCTGGAGTTCTGGGGAGTTATGAAATGGCTGACTTGGGTGCTGTGGAAAAGCAGTGTGGTCTTCCCTGCTCAGCCTCTCCAGATCCTATACCCTATACAAAGCTTTAAGAACTGCACCATGAGCTGGGGACCAAGACATTTAGGCTTTCAATAGATCCAAACTATGGCAAACTCCTTAGCTTTCTGTTTTATTTCTTTTTTGAGACAAGATATTCGATAGCCCAAACTGAATCAAACTTACTATGTTGGTAAGGATGACCTTGAATTCCTAATCCTGTTGTCTCTACCTCCCAAGTGCTGGGATTGCAGAGATGTGTCCATGCTATACATCACTAACCTCAGAGCAGATCAAGACCAGCTGTGTCCATTTGCAAAAGATCCACACAGTTGGGTTTATTGACTGTAGACATTCTTTTATGGGAGGAGGGGTGGGGATGGTCATTGGATCTTCCCCTGGGTATCCAGCTGCTCTCTCCAGCCATTTGCATGAAATTTGGCTCTAACAGCAGTATCCTCAGGAAGAGTCTTGAGGAGAGGGTAGAATATATAGGCTGAGGAGGACTAGGTAATGGACTCCATATTTTTGGCCATCACCACGAGTCTTAGTTACTGTTCTATTGCTGTGAAGAGACACCATGACCAAGGCAACTTATAAAAGAAAGCATTTAAATGGGGACTTGCTTGCAGTTTCAGAGAATCAGTCCATGACTGTCGTGGCAGAGAGCATGGAAGCAGACAGGCATGGTGGTGTAGCTACTGAGAGGTCACAGCTCATCTATAAGCAACTGACAGAGAGTGAGACTGGACTTTCTAGGGGCTTTTGAAATCTCAGTTCCGGGGCTGGAGAGATGGCTCAGCGGTGAAGAGCACCGTCTGCTCTTCCAGAGGACCCGAGTTCGATTCCCAGCACCCACATGGCAGCTAACAACTGTCTGTAGTTCCAGTTCCAGGCAAACACTAAGGCAAATAAATAAATAAAGGTTTAAAAAAAAAAAAAAAAAAAAAAGAAATCTCAGTTCCATCCCTGGCGACACATCGCCTCCAAGTCTACACCTCCTAATCCTTCCTAAACTGAGAAACAAATACTCAAATATACGAGCCTATGGAATGGGCATTCCAGGCACAGACTTTTCAGCATGGCTGCTTTAGGGTCACTCAAACCCCTACCTGTACCCAAACTCATTGGTTCCTCAGGGAGAATTCTGATGGACTCAATCTTTGCTCTGTCACTAAGACTTTGGGAGGAAGGGTAGGTATTGTTTACATCTTCCCCAGGAAGGAAATTCCCAGGGCAACTCCAATGCCCAATTTATAGTAGCTAGAGATTAGACCTAAGACTTCATCCACAGTAGGCAGGCACTCAGCCAGCTGAGCTACATCCCCAAACCATGGTGCTTGGTTTCCTTGAGAGACATAAGGATGGGTCCTGGACCAAAGAGACTAAATCAGATGGCTTGGATGTTTCTTTTAGATACAGGCTTCCATACCAACTTATAACTCCTACTGTCTCACAGAATATTCTTTCTTTTTAAATAATTTCCTTTTTTATGTGCATTGGTGTTTTGCTTGCATGTGTGTCTACGGGAGGGTGACAGGTCTCCTAGCACTGGAGTACCACACAGTTGTAACCTGCCATGTGGTTATTAAACCCTGGTCCTCTGGAAGAACAGCCAGTGACCTTAACCTCTGAGCCATCTCTTCAGCCCCCAGAATATTCTTTTTTTTTAAAAAAAAAATATTTATTATGTTTACAGTATACAGAAGAGGGTACCAGATGTCATCATAGATGGTTGTGAGTCACCATGTGGTTGCTGGGAATTGAACTCAGGACCACTAGAAGAACAGTCAATGTTCTTAACCTCTGAGCCACCTCTCCAACCCCCAGAATATTCTTTCTTATGCTATGGCTTGGCTGTGTGAAGGTACAGATTTACTATTACAAAACTTTATCTCAGGGAAAAACAAACCATTTAGTGCCTGAGGGCAGGGCCCAGGTCTAAGAAGAATCTAGGAGAATTCTCAGGAACTGGCCTCACAGTCAATAGATTCAAAACTTGGTTTCATGCTGAAAGTTCAATCAATACCTACTTAGTCTACCCCATACCCCTTTACCCAATCCTGAAATGCCAAGACATGTAACATCCCACTTACATATTTTTTTTCTTCAAAAATCTTCTCACCCCTGAGCTCGGGGCCAAATTCTCTCTGCTGTGTCAGAACACAGGGTTTCAACCTAGGTTTGAACCTGTCCAAAAGAATAAACTGATCCTGGTGTGTTTGCATCGGAATCCAGCTGCTGGTAGTCTTCAGGGGGTCCCTCAACAGGGCACAACAACTGTTGTAAATCTGCCAAAAATGCATGTTGAAATTTGATTGCAGATGTAAAGGTGTTGGGAGAAGGGTCCTTGAGGAGAACTTGAATTTTGCAGGCTCCACTTTTGTGCAGGGATTAAGGTCTTGTCTGGAGATAGATTAGTTCTCTGGACTGCAATGCATAAGAGGAGGCTGTTTAGGAAGACACATGTGGCCCTCATTCTCCCCAACGCTCCTCTCGTCCACATCTGCTTCCTCCTGCTTTCCCATCATGGAGAGAGACAGCGCACAGCCTGCTGTCTGCTGACGGTGAACTTTTCAGCCTCCAAAACCATACACAGAAATAAATCTGTTATGGTTTACATGGCACCCTTTCCCTCCCCACTTAGGATCACATATCAGAACACTTAGTCTCTAGCTGGTGGTATTGTTTGGGATGATTACAGAACTGTTGAGACATGGGGCCTACCTAGTGTTCAAAGGCTCTGTGAAGCATGCCTGAAGGTCATTGACCAGTCCAGCTGTGTCCTGCATTGCAAACTCCTGACACAGGGAGCCAAGCCCTCCAGCTATCTTTCTACCACAATGGCCACCCTCTATAATTGTGATCCAAAAGAAACCTCACATTGCTTCTGTCACACAAGTTATTTCAAGGAAAAGAAAAATATAACTAATACAAAATCTCTTTATAAATGGTCCATCATGAGGGGTTTTGTTACATCAACAGAGAGCAAACTGCCACAAGCACGTTGCCAGTTTGTAATGATGTCATTGTTTGCCTATCTACCTACTTAACTGTTTGTTTCCTAACACGTAGATTGTTAGCTCCATAGAGACACATACTATGCCTGTCTTGTTTAGCACTGGATATCACTGGCTGGGTACAAGATGTGTTCAAAGTGTACTTGTTTAATAACGGTGGAAGGGAGAAGGAGAAGGAATGATGAGATCAGGTAAGAGAGATGCTGGACAATGGAAAGTGGGTTGATGAAGCACCTTGACTATCTATGAGCAGTCAGTGCTGTAGGTCCAGCCCAGCAGCCCACTTGAGGTCAGTGTTGCTTGATACTAGAGAGCCAGCGCATCTTGGAATCAAGCTTTAGCTCCAATTCTTCCACCTTCAGTGATAACATATCTTTATGCATTTGGTTTCTCATTTGTATGATGGAATACCATTTTATAGAGTCAACGTATAGGATGTGTATGTTTCCTATAGATCCAATACTAATGTATACACAATCTAGCTTTTATTGATGTTTGAGAATGAATGGGTTGAATGCTATTCCAAGAAATACAGCAAAATTTCTATGGAATAAAAAGACTCATTTTTTTTTTTTTTAGGTAAAACAATTTTTTAGAGACAAATATAGCTAGTCACAGGAGTTTAATCTCCTAAAGAGTTCCTTAACACAAAAATGTAGACTGCTTCCTGGAAGGCAGTTTGGCTGGATGCAACAAAAACCTTGCCTGAGTTGACTATCTAACAATCCACTTCTAGGAATCTACACTACACAAACATCTGGGGATGAATGGGGTTGTTTGCAGAGCTATTCCTAGATGCCCCTGCAGTTAGGCTCAAATAACAAGACACTGAGGTAGCAAGCTCATTACCCAGCAGCAGGGCAATGCTTATGTCAAAAAGTTTCAGAAAGTACAGTTCAGAAAAAAAAAAAGAAAAAAAGAAAGTACAGTTCAGGGTGTGACGGGGATGCTCTGCAGTAATAACGAACTAGCGAGAAACATTAAAATTGTCCAATCCGATTACAAGCGTAGAGTAGGTAGGTGTGACGAGAAGGCACCTAGAAACAGAAAGCTGTTATCCCCAGTGAATGCTGGGCAGTGGCCTTTGTCTTCTTATGGATGTCCTCACCCACTGCCTGGCTTCCAGCTGGCTTCAGCCACCTTGGCCGCAGAGGCTGCTCCTCTACCTCAGCTACTCCAGGCATCTGTGCACACAGTTGTCTGCAGCTGAAGCTTGGTTCTTCCTGCCTGAGGGAGGACAGTGAGATGCCCACAGTGCAGGGCCGGGAAATGTCAGTTGGCTCCTTGCAGGGAGCTGCGTACAGCCACACCTTAAGATGGCTGTTAGCCTTGAGCACTCTCCCTGGTAAACAACTCCATATTTGGCTAAGGCCAAGGATCTGGCTTGCTTCCGTGTATCTGAGCCTATCGGTGATGCCCACGTAGCTATCTTGGATTGGAAGCCCTGAGGGTATTTCGCTAAGAGCAGGCTTCCCCCCAGTGTGTTCGTGAGAGAATGGTTGTTCGTCTGAGTGAGTGAATGAGTGAGTGAGAGAATGAGCGAGTGAGTGAAAGATAAGAAGATAATTAAAGGCCCGAATAAACTGCAAGAGAAGGATCCGGTGTTGCGTGTTCCTTGCTGGCTGAGGTGGCGCACAACAGCTTCTGGCTTGGCCACAAAATGTGACTTTGGGCATTGCAGTGCTTTCTTCACCCATGAGGAATGGGCCTAGGTAATCTCCAAGGAATCTTAGAGTTTCAGGATTCTGGCTCCTTCCACTCTGCGCGTGTCTGCTGAAGCCTGTGTGCTAAGGCTTTACTGCAGACATAGTGTGTGTGGGTGGGGGAATGACTGGCATATGAGGACTGTGGACTATATGTACATCCGAGGACCATTTGTGGGAGCTGGTCATGGTAGTACTTTGTATATCCAAATAAAGGTTACCTGAAGATCAGAGGCCAGAGTAAGCCGCAGAGTTAGCCATAGAGGTCAGGCAGTAGTGAAACAGGCCTTTATCTTAGCACTCGGGAGACACTGATTCATCTGGATCTCTGTAAATTCAAGGCCACACTGGGCTACACAAGCCAGGCGGTAGTGGCATACACTTTTAATCCCAGCACTTGAGATCCCATGCCTCTGTTCCCAGCACTTGGGAAGCACACACTTTTAATCCCAGCACTAGAGAGGCTGAAACAGGAAGTGATATGGCTGGGTAGAGAAAGGCAGGAAGAGACAGGCGTTCAGCCCTACCCTGTCTCTTTCCTTCCTTTTTTTGGCTGAGAACTCAGTGACATTTGGTCTGAGTATTAGTGGAAAAAGGATCTTCCCTTTTTGGCCTGAAGATTCAGGAGTGGTAAGAAGTTTCTCTAGTGGCTTGTTCCTCTGCTTCTCTGATTTTCCAGCTTTACCTCAATATCTGGCTCTGGGTTTTTATAAGACCAATTAGGATTCATGCAATAGTTGGTCCTCAACTTTCATTGATTTTTCTAATTATATGGCAACTTGTTATTTTATAAGTTTGCTTCTCAGTCACCTAGGTTTAATGGGGTCTTCACAGCAATTTAGAAACATTATATTCTAGTTTTATCTTCATCTATGAAAGACCACACACACACTTAATTTTCTCACACTCCTCAGCCATGCTTTCTCTGAGACCTAAAGAGGCAGCAGATCAGCCTCTTCACCTTCTCTTGGACATAAAGAATCCAGGCCTCCCAGCCCCTGAAGCTAGATCTTTATATAATCACACTTCCAGGGATTTGTGTGTCCAGCAAAATCTCAGAAATCCTGAAGAGCCCTGCAATTTCCTCTGGCCTGTTGCAGCCCAAGTGTGAAGCTGTGTATGCTAATAATAAAGAACATCCTTCTTCCTGTGTGCTGGAATTCTGTTAGACTATGTGTGCATTGTCTCATTTAAAGCCTCTGATGAATGAGTGTTATAATTGTTCCGAAAAATAAAAACTAAGGTTCAAGGAGGTGAAACCACTTGCTCAGAACCATGGTTCATGATGGGCACGGTGCATATCTGTAATACCTGCACTTAAGAAGCTGAGGCAGGAGGATTGTAAATTCCAGGCAACCCCGGGTAAATTCAAAGCAATCTGGACTACAGAGTGATACACTACCGCCCCCACACACACCAAAATTAACAAAAACCAACCAACCAACTACACACACATACACATATAAACATGCACATACCATTGCAAATAGCTAACACATCAATTCACATGCAAGAATGTGTGACTTTCAGAGTTCATATTTTTACAACATTGAGACGCTCATATTTACATGTTCACATTTTTGTTTTAGCTTTAGTAGTTATTAAAGGGGTTGCAACAATTAATTTTACAATTAACCATGGCCCAGAGACCTAGCTGCCTCTTTTTCACTGACTAGTTAATTTTTTGGCACATTTTATCTTCCTTAGGTTAGCCATGGAGTCAGACACTGTGATCTTCTAGATGTCTTGAGTGACTGTTCTTGGTTCCAGGGTTTGCTATCTAGATGTGTGTGTGCTCTGTAGAGCATCTCCTAGGTGCTATGAGCCTGGCATGCAGTTCACCCTGGAGACAACAGCTCAGTGTTCCCTTCAACATCACATATCTGCTGAATCAGCTACCTTGATCCGCGTTTCAGTTAGGGCAAGACTAGAAGTCTCTTCATCCTTGCTGTATTCCATCTATGGCTACCCCTGACATGGGGGATGGGGAGGTGGGGGTGGGGTCCCATCTCTCCATTTACCAATCACAAAGCAGATCATCTGGACACAAGTCCTTAGCTGGGGATCAGTCTCTCAGGAGGAGATTCAAATGAGGTAGGGAAGGGAAGGTTTCTGTGAACTGTCACTAACTTTAGGGATGTCCAGGCCACCACTGCTCACAGACATGCTCACCTTACACAGCTAGTCACTGTCAGAGCTGGGCTAGTTTTCATCATCAGTGACTCAGCGTCTTCCCATTGGGGTCACATTATGCTTTTCTGACCTCCCTTCAAATGCAGAGCTGAAGCTGGTCCTAAAGTCGGACTGTATTCATTTCCCAGGGCATCCTCCTGACTGACTGACCCCAGCCTCCAAGTTGGCCAGGCTCCCTGAGAAGGCAGGGCTGAGTCTGATACTGCAGCACCACATTGGCGCGCTGGCAGGGATGGGCCTTTGTTGTCCTTCTGGGCTGTTCCCCCCTCACTGTGCCACTTTCACTCATTCTCCTGGGAGCTGCCTCGTTGCAGAGAAAAGCCTTTGGAACCCTTCTCTTTTCAGCCAGTCTTTATTGAATTTCACCTCCATGTTTTCTTCTTCCCAAATAGGAGCATCATTTATCTTGGACCTTAAGTTGCAGAGGTCTTTAAAAGCTTTCTTTTTTTTTCCCAGCTGCATTTGTTGACACACAGTCAATCTGTTCCTTTCCTCCACTCTCTTTTCCTCCCACGAAGCCCCCCAAGAAGGCCATAAAGTGTCTACAGCTGTGCCTTTATTACCCTTGCCTTTCTATGGCCGCAAGGGGACGAGCTGAAATATAGCACAGCCATTACCGCTGACAAAAAGGGACAATTTTAAAACATTTTTGCTTTTCATCAGGAAAGCTGATGGCACAAAAGAAAGTGCATCATTTTATTGTAAATGCTTTTTAAATATGGGTCACTTGGCCATAATCAGCCGCAGAGGACAGAAAAGTTCAAAGCCCCAAAGCAGCCCAAAGATATTGAGAGTTTCCCCCCCTTGGCCTTTGCCTTTTAAATTATGCTAATTGACACCAAGGAACAGGAGGTGGGGGCGGTAATCTCCAACCAGCCCAGCACTCTGCCTGCAACTCTCCCTTTTCTTACAGAGAAAAGCACGGAAAATGCATTGGCCAGGCTAGGAACAGTGGCATAAACTATTAGGGCCATTTTCCTTTTTTATTTCATCCTGGGGGGTGGGGTGTCCTAATGGTGGGGGCTAGTGGTCTGGTTTGTCAGAACAGGGCGACCTGCCCAGCCCTGGTGGGGAGGAAACTTGCTATCTTCCTTGCAGTATACCAAGAAGAATCTGCTAAAGTGGCTTGATTTGAGATGATGGGCTGAGTTTCCAGAGGTGTAAGGGTAGGAGGTACGGTCCAAAAAAGTGGGTGATGGGTCCCCCATTAAAGTTAGCATTTTAGAGTGGTTCTCAGGATTATGTAAGAGAATGGAGGCAGCAGGATGAGACAGATAACCATGTAGATCATTAAAAAATGTCCCCCAGATGCCCTCCCTTTTGCAGTGCAGCCCAGCATCCTCTCTGCCTGCCATGCTGAAGTCTGAATCTTCCTGCCCGAGGCTGTCTCTGCAGAAGGGTACAGATGTGAGGATTGGGGGTACAAGGAAGATTCTTCTAGTATTTGGAGTCAGGTCAGGATTATAAATTCCTAAGAACCAGTTGTCACTGTGGCCCACAGAACCTCAACTGTGCAGGCCAAAGAGCTGGGATTCAAGTCTTGGTCAGCGGTGTTCACCCCCTCTGAGACACTGTGGACCGAGATGACAGTGAAGGGTTCTCGCCACCTAGTACACATGTGGCATGGGACTGTGGCAATGCTTGACAAAACTGAGGGGCACCAGGCACTGGAGCCCCAGCAACCACCTGGATGGTTGGATCTCCTTGGAGAGGAAATGACAGAGATTGCTTAAAAATCCTCCCTATACTGAAAAGCACAGAGAAACCTATTGGGTGAGGCTGAGTTTCATGGAGTGCATCCCCCCCACCGTAGGGAGAGCCTGGTTGAGGCTCATCTGTGCTGAATTCTAAAGTCATTGCTAACCAGGTCAGACCTCCCTGCCCTCTCAGCCTCCATTTCCCACCAGCAGATGAACAATAAAAACAGTAGCTATGCCCTAGCTTGTTGTGAAGACTGATTAGATATGCAAAAAGCCCCATCACAGACCCTGCCAGGGTAAATACAGTATCTCATTATTATTCCTAAGAATGGGAGGTGAGATGCGTGCACACTCACAAATGTAACATGCTCATGGGTACTGACTGCTGCCGTGTAGTTCATCTTCACAGTGTACCTGTGCTCACGTCTGGTAGCATCTCTTTTCAGAGGACTCAAGTGTAGTTTCAGATACTGTCCCCTGCCATGTTCACCACTCTCTGGACACCATTTTTATCTGACCACTCTTTTGGTCCTAGGCTTACTTTTGGGTATTGTTTACCTGATCTTTCTCACTCTGCTAACAGAGCTGAAGCTTGGGGTTAAAATCAGTAGCAGATCTGGGTGAGGGGAAGCTCCCCATCTTTTCAGTGTTGTTCTCTTTTCTCATGTGAGAAATTTCCTCAAAATCTAGTGACATTTGGCTATCTCTTCAAATTGAAGAGACATGAAACATGTCTTGGGAACTCCACAGGGACTCACTGTGTCTCCTCCAAAGTTGGCATGATCTGTTTGGTGTGCTATGGCTGTGGCCTGGACTTCTGGTGCAGTAGTGCCACTTTCCCTTTTATTTCTGTTCTAGGAAGTGTTAACACTAGAAGGCTTGTTTGGTCTCTCAGGATGGCGTGACCCTTCATCTTGTGTGGTGTAGAGGAAACTATTTTCCCAGAAGACTGCTAGGCTACATCTACTGAAGACTCGGCGTGGATTACGGCTGAGTCAACACCAATACGGGGAAGGTGTGAGGTCTGGAAGGCAGCCAGGGAAGGGCTGCTAGCCTCTTTCTGCCTCCTACAGGCCCTTTCCTGGCCAACCAGAACTGTTACTGCTACAGTGCCTATGCACCTGCTGCACCCTCTCCCTGGAGGAATCAGGCCTTGTGTGTTCTTGTGGCTTCTTCCAGGTCTCAGCTCAAGCAGCATTCTGTTGGAAGCATTTCCCCAAGACTATAGAATCTTTACATCTGACCATGTTGCCTCCTTTGGGTATATCCGTGCAGGCATGGTAGCAGATGCAAAACGATTTCCCACTCACCACTACACTGTATTCATTAACTATCTTTCTGCAGCAGCAGAGAAACTGCAGAAGGCCAGGCCTTTACTTCACCCATGTTTGTGTCTTCTGCATCAGTTAGTGGTCCTATCTGATAAGTGAGTGGCTGCAGGAGGGGATGGTGACACTACCCAGAGCCATCTTCCTATTTTAAAGGATTCCTGTATTCTCTTCAGGTCCCTTTGGGCCAGCTCTTCCAGAAGAAAAATGCTAGTTGCCAGGGCTCTCAGAGTTGACTGGAGACTCAACGTGAGGCGTCTACTCCTCCAAACTCTTCAGAAGGGACTCTTCCTTGTCTTCTCTGCTGGCATAAGGTCTAGAACCCTTTCAACCAACCCCTTCTTAGGGAAGCTCTTGGATCGCAGGGATCTGTGCTCTTATAGAACAGGAAACACATGGTTTCATGGATGCACATGTTGGGGGCTGCTGGGAGACTTGCCAGCTCTTACCATGAGCCATTCTGAGAGCTACCTGCTATCTCTGGTCCTCAGCTCTTCTAGGCTCTGCAGGGTCCATCAGTGACTGCTGCATATGTAGGGGACAGCCTTGTCTGCAGTGTTTGCCAATTCCCATGGTGTAAACTCTCCTGCCATATCCAACACCACAGGGCTTTTTAAACTCCTTGAAAACCACCCTACCACATAACAGAACCAAGATCTGTTCCATCTGTATTCTTTCCTCACCGAGGTTCAACTGCTTCCCTTGAATGCCTCTAGGCTCTTCAAATAAAGATATTTTGATTTGCTTTTGATACTGGTTACCAAAAGTTTTAATTCTTTAACTGTAAGGTTTTTAAAGCCTGAATTTTCCACCATCTCCTTCCCACACAATTGCTATGAATTGTATTTTGACAGAAAATACAAACAGGCAAAAGGACACCACGAATACAGCAAAATTTAGAAGCAGACCTCCATTGCATCCCTTAGTATCAGTATGTATATAAGCAGTACTTGTACACCATACACTGTTTATGCAATATAAAAATGTTTGGGGACTGTTGTCTTTCTAGAAACTCCCCTTAAGGATCATATATTAAAGGCTTATTTCCCAGCCTAGCACTAATGGGAAGTAACAAAATGTTAGGAGGTGGGAGTCTATTGGGAAGTTCTCTGATTAGTGAGACTATTCCCTGAACGACTGACCATGAATTGAAACAGCTGAAGCTATTAGTACTCTTTTCTGTTTTTATGAGATGAACACCTTGATCATTTTTAAATTACAGAAGCTAACATAGTGACCTGTGAAATGCAAAGTCCTAGAAAAACTCTTTTGTTACATTTGGGTATTTTGCCAGCATGTATGTCTCTACCACATGTGCCTGTGGAGGCCAGAAGAGGTAGCTGGATTCCATGGAATTGGAGTTACAGATGCTTGAAAGCCACCATGTGGGTACTGGGACTTGAAGCGAGGTCTTGTACGACACCCGGTGCTCTTAAGCACTAAGTCATCTCTCTAGTCGTTTGGAAAGAGTTCTTACTTACTACTTACCCTCTGCTTCCAACCTACTTACTAGTCCACAAGCTGGGACTCAAAGAGTCCGAGACTCTCCACTACCTGAGCTCTTTCTTGCCTTCAGATTGGACTGTGTTGAATGCAAGTTTAAGTATTTCTTGAATTCACTCTTGTCCACATCTCCCATCATGCTCTATTCCAGACGCTCCTTCCCCTACAGATACTGAAGCAATGGCTTTCTTTCTTATCTTTCTTTTCTCTAATCCAGTCTGCCCCATGGCAGTGGACTTTGTGTCCTGACCAGTCCTAACCTGAAACATGGCTCCTCACTGTCCAGTTCCAAGGCATGACCTGCCCTGTCATGCCTACAGTCTCTCGTGTCTTGTCTATGAGCTTCAGTTCCAGCCAGTTCTTACAAGAACAGTGTCTCTCCTGTACATGCCAAGTTCATACTCAAGTTAGCATATCAATTACAAAACTATCTGTTTGGGTCTCTCTGGAAACAGCGCCAGGCTCAGCAGCAGGTCAGCACATCTCCCAGTCCTTCCTGGAGCTCCTCCTTCACTCAGGTCTCACCTTGTCTGTCAATGATTTCACCTTCATGAGTTCTTCCTACAATATGATTCACTTCTTCCTCTTCCATACTGTGCTTGCCATACTCCAACAGCTGTCACATTGGCTTTCCCGGAGGGCAAGTCACTCTCCACCCTTGAACACCTCAAAACCAAAGTGGATCTTCCAAAATAGCCAATACTGGGCTTCCCACCAACCAAGGTTAGCACCCTTTGCATTTCCAAGTTCTCTGGCACCCTTGCTAATTACTGCAAGATTTGCAAGACCTAATCTTGCTGCCATGACATACTACCACAGTTTCTAGACAGCACTGCACAGCTGGATGAGCCTGCTCCTCCCAGCTACTCCAGTTGTTACTACTTTACTATGTAGAGGTCCAGGCTGCCTTCCCGAAAGACAGAAGGCAGGATCCTTTTAATAGGTGGGAGTGGGTTATAGCTCATAATATTCACTCCAGTGATCAACAGTGTTTGCCACACTTTATGTAATGGAACGTCATAGCCATTAACATTTTAAGAATATTTATTGGTATGGGAATATGCTCACAATGTTAAAGAAAGCAGGGTACAAATCTGTAAACAAAGCATGATTCAATCTTGTAGTAAAATAAATTATATATGCATAGAAAAAATACAGGAAGGGAATACACTACACATTAACAGTGATGCTCAAGGATGGAGGACTATGGGTCAAATAGTTTGTTTCCTGCACTTTGCGAACATTCTACAAGGAGCATGTATGACTGTGACAGACAAGTGGGAGGCAGCAAGACTCGTGTGCCAAGGTGCTGTTTAGTCTCTTGCAACGCTTCAGCCCAGCCTGTCATATATGAAGAAGGGATGGCATCTGCCATATCTGCCACCAAGGACCACTGGGCACTTGAAAGGGTCAAGGCCACCTGGGAACTTGCTTTAGGACATGCCTTCCCATCCATCCTTCCCATCCAAAGTCCAGTGTAGGCAGAGGGATAGAGAATGCAGTGGTAGTTACTGTCTTATCACTCTCACTGGACAGGGAATGGCCCACACAGCTGCTCTCTGACCCAGTGGTGCCCAGGTCTTCATCTATACTCTGCTAACTGAACAGCTTCTCACTCCCACACTGGCACCTTCCCAGTGGGAAAGTCTGAGACTGCTTCTGCTAACATAGTTATTGCTTAAGATGGGCTGAGAATGACCATCTTCAGCAGCCCATGCTGCCTCCTCTCAAAGCCTCTGGCTATGCAGTCAGGCACTAAGTGGAGAAAGTGCTGACCTCTGGCTGGCTGCTGGGCTGGGGAACTAAGGGGAAGTTCTCTGGAGCGGTGTTGCCTCGAGGCGGGGTGAAGTTACAGAGACAAGAAACTTGATGCTCAGTGCATGGAAGGTCAAACTATTCCATCTTCTAAGAATTGATTCTTAAAAGGAGACAAGTATCGCACAGAGAGATGCAGAGTGAAAGGAACTCAGCTAGGAGCACAGCTATAGCATGATGCAAGCACTGTGTGCAGTGACAGCGAGGTGCATCTCAACAGGCATGGCCTGACTTATTAGGCTGATTCTCATGGAAAAGCTATCTGACCAGAGATTATAAAAATGCTTTCAAAATGCATCTGTAGAATGAAATAACAAAATAATTAAATTCCCTTTCTTTGGTTTTTTACACTTAAGCTAAAATCATGAAATGCCAAATCAAGTAAAACTTTTATGTTATTGACTAAAACATGGACCACAAGCTCTTCCAAAAATTATGAATGAAAACCCTACAATGTCTGCACGCTCAGGGTGACCACTAAAAAAAAAAAAAAAAAAAAAAAAAAGTCTATGGCCACAGCATCACACACATTATTTTCTGGGTCAACTTGGGTGCTCTTAGGTAAATGAAGCCCCAGAAAAGTTTGCT
Source organism: Sigmodon hispidus (assembly GCA_004025045.1). Taxonomy (NCBI): domain Eukaryota; kingdom Metazoa; phylum Chordata; class Mammalia; order Rodentia; family Cricetidae; genus Sigmodon; species Sigmodon hispidus. The sequence continues at coordinate 172,580 of PVIH01002560.1, forward strand.
CAGTCTTGACAATGTTTTTCTCTCTCCCATCTTGGCATGCACTCTGACCCCATTTGAACTGTGATGGATGGTCCCGCAGGCCTCCCAACTCCAGCTGGCTTCTTTTGCTTTCAGTGTGCCTGCTTTAAGTCTAGTAAACTCCTTTTCTGCCTTTGTGTGCAGGGTGGGGGCTCAAAGTCCAAGCAATCACACATGCGAGATGAACTTAAATCTCAGTGATGCAACTGTTCTTTAAGGGTCCCCTCTGAGTAAATATTAAGAAACTTACTAACAACTCTCTGGCAGCTCAAAGGCTGCCTTTTATTATTCATTTTTTGATGTATGGTTTTGTCAGGAATAATTTGGGATAAATGCCATTCTCATTAGTACTATGCACACTTTGTCCTTTAAGGAGGTTATATGATAACAAGTGAGATAACAGACGGAAAAACACTTGAAAACATAAACTGTGCAATGGTATTGTTAGCCCACGTATTTAGAAAGAAAACACACACAGATGGCTAAATTGAATCATCCCCAATGTTTTATTTAATTTATAGTTTTAAAAGGCAGTGGTTAAGCACATAATCTATGTGTGTGCATATATGTATGCATGTGTAACACATGCATACATATATGAAAGGAAACCAACCCCTTTTCAACTTTAGCCACTGATCAACTTGGCCCACTGTCTATATGATTGCACGTCTACTTCATATGACCATTTCTAGAAGTAAAAATAAACAGCTTTAATCAGTTTAATAGTAACTATTTGTGTTTCTTTTTTTTTTAAATAAATAAAGTTACCATTAAACTGATCACATATAGTAGAAAGAACACACAAACAAATACACACAGAGACCCTTGTTTAGAACATGTGACATACGAATGACCTTTATATACAAATGCGTGCTGTTGGCTCCCTACCCCAGCACAGGCCATGAAAGAACTCCCACTACTCTGGGAGCCCCATCCTCTCTGTTGCCTGGAGGATGAGTGTGTACTTGGCACCCTGAGTGAGACCTCAGAATGCACGCTCTGAATGCAATGGTACAGATGGTAATCCAGCCCTACGGTACGTGTAGTGTTAAGGAACAGGAGGAATAAATAGGCACATGTAGCTGCCTGGAACTAAACCATCATTTCTAACTCCTCATAGGGAGAGCTGTATTCTGAAGTTTTAGCTAAGTGACATACAAACTTTCAGAGTGTCATAAGTTTGTAAGTCTGGGGCTCTGTGTGTGTTTCCACATTTCTATAAAACTGAAATGAAGTGTGAGGCTAGGTTTACAGGGCAGCTGCCTGGCTTCCACTCAGTCAGGAGTCACTTGCCTCAGCCCTTATTTACCAGCTCCTGGGGCTCTCATGCGCCTTGGGTTGCTGGAGAGACTTAAAAGGGGCAGTTCACACAAGTGGGTGGGAGGACATGGCTGAACCTTCGGCTAGGAATCCTGGCCCAAGATTGTCAGACAGGAGCAGGGCTGCTTTGCAGAGTGAAGTACTGTACTGCATCCTGACTACATGGAATGACTGCTTCTGCCCCTGGCCCACAACTCTGTCCACCTCCAGCTCTGTGTGAATGTCTCAATGTAGCAGAGAACACAGGACCACCTCTTAAATAAGCTGGCTCCCAATGAGTAAACCAGCTAATGTGTTTCTAGCCAAAGCAAGGGCATAAATGTTTTAGAGAAGAAGATTCCCCTGGAACTACAGAGAAAAGACGCTGATAAAAGCCATATTGAGAGTAGAGCAGGTGACGATGTCTTTCAGTCTGTGTCAGAGCTGGTCTCTTCGATGACAGAGTACTGGCTGAGTGCTTCCTCCAATGACGTTATTGTCCCGTCAGGTTTTAGTCCCATTGGCTTAAGCAACTCCTCTCTGGAAAAGAGATAAAAGAAAGAAAAAAAAAAGTATTCACCAGCATCACACACACCCCCCTCCCCCACCCAGATCCACATCCTTTTAAAAAGAGAAGTCTTTAAAAACCAAAGTATTTTCTCTCAGGCTCTCTCTCTCTCTCTCTCTCTCTGTGTAATATAAAGATGAAAGGGGCATGGAAAGAAAAAGGGAGATGAAAGACCCCATTCACACAAGCCAAACCTCCTAAGCCAATTAAAGTATGAAAAGTCAAGGTCCAAATGGGCTCGGGACAAGGAGCAGGTCTCTTCTGTTCTGAATAATTAACTTCTTTTCCTTCTTGTGGATTCATTTGTTTTAGGTAAGTTGAAGCTGCCAGAGTTTCACCTGCCCAACTCAGAATTAAAATGCATGTTTCATTTAATGAAATCAATTTGTCAAATTTGGTTTTGTTTCCATCATGAATACTTGTTGATTCATTTTGAATCAGCTGGATTTCCCCAAGTTTTCTTTCCTTTTCTCTCTCTTTCCTTCTTTTTGTTTAGAACACCATTGCTTTTGTTTGTGGCAGTTTAATTATGGGATTGACAGCCATTTTTAATCTCTTCAAAGCTCCCCAACTGTCTTCACCTAATCCAATTGTATCCACTCCACAAGTTACAGCCTCATCTAAAATGGTTAATTATTGATTAAGCCAATCAAAATGCATCAGGAAAGATTTCTTTAATCTTTTCATAGGCCTTATTTATTATTACATGGAGATTGTGACAAATATACTTACTGAGTTGCTAACTTCAACCCTTCCACTCCCAACAGGCTAGTAGTGCACTTAAGAGGGCGGGCGTAAAAGGCTTAAACTTATTTCTCATGGAAATGGGCAGCACTGCCTGAGAACATGATGAAGCAGCTATAATGCTGGTGGGTGGTGGTGTGGAGAGAAACAGTAACACTTATCCTCTCTCTCCTTCAGGCAACACAAAGAAGGGCCCCCTCCTGGGAAAGGCAGCTATATAGCAGTGATAGCACAGAGGAACCTGGGGAGTTGAGCTCAGCCAGTGACTGGGTTAAAGGACAGGACAGGAGCCTGAACAAGTGGCTCTGGCTAGGGCAGAGGATGACTCCTGAGGCTAGTCTGGGAAAGGTGGGTGGCTGACTGGCTGGCTAACCTGAGGCTCCTGTGTGTTACATGTAGAAACAGGATCAAAATCATGGCTTAAAGCTGGAAGGAATCATAGATCATTTATTTAGTCCAACCCCCTTCTTTAAGGAGGCTGAGTGACTTACCCAAGGCCACTTAGTGGCAAAGTTGGGCAGGGAACAGGTCTCCTGAATCCTGGTCCAGTGTCTTTGCAGTAAATCCCACCTCAGTTGGCTGCCCTGACTGCATGGAAAAGCAGCTGAGCTCACCAACTATGTGAAAGGAACTGCCCCTTGCTGGGCAGACCAGGAGCAAGTGGCTGCTGCTGCCCTTGATGAGTGGACAAAACAGACTCAAGATGACTGGGGCCACAGATGGATGAGTTAAATGTTCCCAGAGAACTAGGGATGCAATACTATGGTTCCTGAAAAGCATGGCCACACTACCTGAGGTAGGGAGAGAAGGTGCCACACATGAGACACCTTATGCCAGGCAAAGGAGACTCTGTGAGGCCCCACTGTCTTGTGTGACTCTGCTGCTTTGTGCTCTTGTGTTGAGGGGACAGAGGTCTAAGGAAGAAGTGAGGAGCAAGAGGAAAGGTAACAAACAGAAGGAGGGGGCTTAGCATTTACCCTGCAGTGTCCAGTGGCTCCCTCCACTGGGAGTGGTGTGGTGGACACGCTGGAGGAGGTGCCGGACAGGTAATATCAGGAGGGCACTCTAACAGTGTTTGGAAAGTGAGAGAGAGAGAGAGAGATGGATTACGGCTGAAGCTGTGGGAAGGAAAGGCACCGTGCTCAGGAAGGTGTGGAGGTTCAGTAGTGAAATGTCTGTCCCTTTGGCTGCAGGGCAGGTAGCAATGGATGGCACTACACAGAGGAGCCAGAGCACAGGACAGAGTCAGTACCACAGTGAGAGGCATCGGCTTCTCCAGCCCTGCTCAGAACTGTGAGGAGAAACTCTGTGATACTGAATACTAACAACTGATTTTGAAAAAAAAAGGGACAGCTTGCTGGGAAAAGCACACTGTAGGGTAAGAAAATCCTCGGTTTAAAGGTTGGGACTTGTTGCATACATCTTTAAAAATAAGACCCTGGTTCAAAAGGTAAAAAACCCAAGCCCAAGTCAACCAAACACAAAACTTTAAAAACCTAGTGACTCAGGTTTAAAGGTGTTGGTAATTAAAGGCAGAGAGGTATGGCAGGGACTGAGAGGTAGAGAGAGGCCCAGGTAGAAGGCAGTGAGGTATGGCAGGGGCCCTACAAAAGACAACGACAAACTGCTTGGTAGACACACCATCACTGGCAGCACCAACAATTACTTTTCCGAATACCAGACCAACACTGGGACTAGCTGCAATATGTGAACTGCCTAGTTACTTTCTACAAACTCAGAGTATTCCCAAATCAAGTCTGCTATCTTACTTTATAACTGGGAATAACTGGGAATTTCACACAGTTTTGTGGTCAATTTACAATAGTTAATTTATACAACAAAGGGCAGCCATCTTCTCACTTGTTAACTATTCTCAAGCATTTAGGGGGTGCTCTGTATCCCCTTCCATTAAAATGGAAGCTCCTCCCTCAGAAGGCATGAAATGTTTGTGTGTACTGACATTTCTGTAGGAAAGGCATCAGTGCAACAGTCATGCATTCATGCAGATAAATTAAGGCAGCAATGTGATGTGTGGGAAGAGCAAAAAGATAGTCTAAGATCTGGGCTCTTGCACTTATCAGTTGTGAGATCATGGGCAAGTCTAAGTCTTAGTTTCCCCATCCATGAAATGGGATCATGATAATACTAGCTCTGCCTACTTCCCAGAGATGACACGGAAGCCCTAGCACAGCAGTGGTAGTAACAAACAGCAACAGTATAGATCCAAAATTTCTGTGAATGGGAGAGGACTCAAGCATTTACTGTAAGGAAGTGAAAAGCACATACAGTTTCTAAAGTCATACCTGTTTTTAATTCTGTATCTACAACTCATTAACTGCAAGACCTTGAAAACTATAAACTTTTATTTCATTCTCTGTAGAACTGGATCAGGACCACTCATCTTACTAAGCAATCATGAACACACAGACCACAGACTATACATAGAAAGTGTGCAGTATAATGACTGGATATAATTGGAACCCACAAGCTGTACTCTTGTTCTTCATGTATTACAGAAAGTTCTCCTTCCTGATAAAATAGTGGGGGGGGGCCAAGAAGAATACACAGAAGCAAATAAAAGACATGGTTCCTGTCCTCAAGAAGCTTTAGTCAGTTTGGAAGATAAAACACACACACACACACACACACACACACATTAAACAATATCGAAAGGATAACAAAACAGCAGGTCAACAAGCCCAGGATGACTGACAGGCAGAGAGCCCTGCTTTCCCTGAGCCCTACAGCTCACCAGCCAACTCCTGTTTATGAAATGTGTTCAAGTAGATTTCTTGTCCTGTTTGGGAGCAGGAGTGGATCATTTCCTAGCTTGTGATTGCTTTACCCACAGACCCTGGAATGTTTCTCATCCTCTCAAGTCCAACCTTTCTGCTCTTCTTCTCTAGTCTAAGCCTCGCACAGCAACCTACAGACCAAACAAACCTTTGCTCTAGAGACTCACTGCCAACAGCTCAGTGGATGGGTAGGTGCTGGGGTTATCTCAGTTTCATTGAGGTCTGTTTGTGTCCAGGTAAGAGAGATATGGACAGAGAATGGAACCTTTTTATGAACGTCACAGCAGTGTTCTTTTACTGTCATATGGTGATGCACATGCGGAGGGACACAGGAGGAAACAGGGACAGGTTACTACAGGCTCCTTGCAGGAGGCAGACTGAAGGCTACACTGTAATGGCAGTGAAGACATGGCATCCCAGAAAGAAAGGATTTCAGAAGCAGAGTTAGTCAAGCAAAGGCCACAAGCGAGAGTTAGTTATGTGCAGGACTGGCAAGCAGATTGGCGTAGCTGAGAAAAAGGAGAACGAAAGCTCAAAAGTGCTACAAGGCACGAGAGACAGTTAGAGACCCGAGCTCCAAGGCTGAGACTGCACTGCATACCAAGGTGCTTGGTCTTCTATTTCAAGAGCCGTTTCCACATTTAAGAGTATTCATTAACAATAACCATTACTACAAATTTTGAAAGCTGCAAACAACACTGCTCTGAAATGAAAGGAAACTGTGTTCTAGGCTCTACTTAGTTTCAATGTCTTATGTTCTGGCACAGGGCATTAGACGGCACGGCTTCTTCAGTTAAGCCCCTGGGAGCTACACTTAGCTGGCCTTTTTATATGCATCATATATCATAGAGGTTCCTCAGAACTAAGACATGAACAAGACACAAGCTAAATCTGTGAGCAGATTTGTTTTCATTAAGATTTATAGGTTCTGGAAAGAATTCCTAATGCACAGGAGATCATGACATGGGATCAGGAAAGAACTACTAACCCATAGGAAACCCTGCAGAATGCTTTCCAAGAACTCACTGCTCTTTACTAGCCTGTGCTCAACTTGAAGGCAGAGTCTAAATGTTTCCTGAAGGATACAGTACATGGGTCATGGCATGAATGGAGAATGGCAGGGGACTATGTCAGGACGCATTCTTTTCCTAGCTGTGATCGTTTCCTTGATGAGTCAACATCATCAGATGATGTTGACAGCCCAGCAGAAGTCAGGCATTCTTGCTATCAACCACCAACTGGTACAGACCCAGTTTCTCATGTCTGAGACATTAGGAGTTCTAGATTCTAGTCTCATACCTTCTGCTAATCTGTTACAAGCCTTTAAGCCATTTGTCTCTGTGAGCTATATAATGAGGGGTTGGACAAGATGATCCCAATTACTCTATACTGATTTTAATAAGCATCAGGCTACTAAATAATTTCAAATTACATTTTAAGATACTCAAGGTCAACATCCTAGGCCTTTTTCCTAATCAAGGTATTCTAACCCTGACGGTCAAACACAGCACCTGCCTGTCAATGACATATACCACGACCACAAACCTCATCTACAGTCTGCCAGCAGGTGATTAAATAATTACTAAAGCAATGGCACGTTCCTCACACAGGATCAAGATTGCATCATGGCCCTCGTTGGGTCATTTTATGAAGTTACTACTGATCCTAAATTTACGAAAAGTCTTCTCTAAAGAATGACGGCAGAGTGTCCATTAAACATCATGGTTGAAATGTGTATCAGTATTAAGATATTCACACAGCAACAACTGCTTCATACTTACCTTCAATGCTATACACAGGCCTTAACACAGTTAAGACTGCCCCCGTTATCACCAAAAAGTACAGTGATGTCTACTGGATAAAGAGCCCATTCTAGGCACTGTGACAGTATCATGGCGGGCTTCTCATCTGATCAGGCATCTGGCCAGGGAAGAGATAAGCCTCCAAGAATGTTCAACTGGAACGAAACATCATTTAGAAATTTGATCTTACTAAATGATAAGGAACCATAGTCTATAAGGGTGTGGCCAGGCAAGAGGACACAGATAAAGTACGTCCAAGGAAAGAAACTCTATTTTGCCCCAGCCTAACCCTTGGGACTGCCAATGGAAACCAAAAAGGAGTGGGGACTTATGGGATTTAAACATATTTAAATTTTTCTGTCCTTTAAGTATTTCTTCCTGTTGGGATGGTACTTTGTGCTAGCTCCCCAGAACTATAAAGATGGTCACAGTGTTTTAGGGCTTCAAGTTCCTATGTGATGGCCCCAGCAGTAATGGTGCAGTATAAGGGCTCAGATAATAACATGCCCAATTGCACTGCATGTTACAGAACAGGTCAGATGTGTATGTAACACCTTACTTGACCTGGAAGCAAGAGAATTCTCTTGCCCACAGCACATGTTTTGTGCAATATAAACAAAGCATTCTATTCAAGTGCACTTGTCAAAAGCAGGACATAATCAAACAGTTGGTAAAAACACATCCTTGTTTCCCACTTGCAGATCTCCCAAGAGTCCCTTCGAATTTACCTATACGAGTTTCAGCTTCCCGCTTGCCACTTAGCTTGATAACGACTCAAAAATCATTCCCTTGTTTTCAAGGGCTCTTCTTTCTTGTCTGCTCTGTGTACTACAGGGCAGTATTGACACATGGAATTAATGACAGGGTCTGTAATGAAACAACAATCATGCAAACACCAGTCTGCTCTTTTGATAAAACAGTATGTTAGAGACCTATTCACCTCCCTCTAATTGAGTGCTGCATAATAGTTCCGATCCTTTTGTGTAACATATTTTGTTCTATGATTAGAAAAGAAGAAAAAGGGGGAACCTATGAAGCATTGCTTCCTTTTATCACCCCTGATTAATTCTCCGTTTTAATGAGGGCGCTGCTATTTAGCTTGGTTCTGTTACATACTTGTTTTGTTGACTTCTGTTCAATGTATAACAAAACCTGAGACAGGATAATTGGGGACCATTACTTTAGCACAGGGATTCCTGTTCTTAATGTGAGGTTGGCCTGGAAAAAGAGCCCTGACATGTTAAATTAGCCATTTCATATTTAATTCCTTTTCATCTTTGAAAGATAGGATGAGACATTAGTATATAAGTGAAGTATTTTAATTAACATAAGAAGCCTCTGGGGATGGGTCCCCTGACAGACAGCCCAGAGGGTGTAACTCTGTAGCCCACTGAACTCCAAGCCTAGAGCATGACTGAAGTAGTCACAGGCTTCCCACTCCTGGAGACAGCACCTCTTAGCTAAAGAGTTACATGAACTGTGTTGGATGCTGGGAGTGCAGAGGCCTTTAGGCGTGGACACTGCTCCTTTACCTTTTGTTTAATAGCGCCCTGGTCTGTCTAAGGGCAGACTGGTTACACTGACCCTTCACTGGCACACTGACGGAAAAGGAATAAGGAGAATGGTGACTTTTCCATAGCAAACCAAAGTCTTCCGATTGCATCTTAATAAACAATTCTGAGACCTTCTCCTCACCTCACTATTACATTCCAAGTTGGGGCACCAATGGGAAAGCAAAATATGTTGTGTCATATGTCAACCCCAATTCATACCACACCCTTCCGAAACCTGGTAACAGGAGCAGGAATTGTCTAAACACTCCCACAGGGAAGACATTTGAAAGTGAAGATTTAGTAGTGTACTAACATGTGTAAGGGTCTGTTAGGATGCCTGCCATGTTCATTCTCTCTTAATACAATGTCAAAATCCAGTTCTAACAAAGGGCCTTAGAACTTTTACTGTTTCCCTCATAAAGCTAGTTCTTTAGCTAATGACGTAATATCTGATATGGAAGAGGAAATGGGTGTGTGTGATGCATCTCCACTATAATCTGAAGTCTGACAAAGTAAACACATTCATTGTTGATCTTTGGTGCTTTGTATTTATTTAAAACTTAAGTCTCATTTAAAAACCATCAGACAAACATCTCAGAGTGGTTGGTAATTTTTCAAAATAGCCCAATATTTGGGAGTTTTGAAACTGAGGTGTTCTGGAGAGTGTCATTTTGATGGCTGCTCCTGAGCCAGTCACTTAACCTCTGACAGCTCACTCCTTAATAAATCACCTCCATCCTATTGAGATCACAGGACTGGAGCACACAGCCTTTTGTACATTCTGAAGCACGACGTTAGTTTTTGTCATTCTCATCTCTGTTAGAAGATAGCACGCAAAGCTTCTGAAAATCTGCTACAGCCTCATGTTAGTTAGCACAGTTAGGAAGACAGTAGAGAATGAGCTTAGGGACAGTGCTAAAAGAATGCAATTTAGTTTTAGTCTTAAATAATGACATTCTTTATTATTTCTTGGTAACATTGTCAGAAAGCTTTTCTACCCTGTTGTCTAAATAGACAAAGTGAAGTCAGCTCTGCCTGCCCTGACTCTACTGAAGGAAGCAGCACCAATGGAAATTCTAATGCACTCTTCCCAATCAGGAAGACCAGGATGTTAAAGGGGAGGTGATTTAGGGAGAGGCTATTTTGTGTTTTACTGACTGTCAAAAGCCATTTCAGCTTGTGCTTTAACCAAGCACTCAGTGACTCCCAATGAGGACCTCAAAGGGCACATGACATCCTACTCAGGTGTCTAGCCACTGAGATAGTCCTCTAGACTCTAAAGATGCCTAGACTCAAGCTTCTCAAAATAACCCTCCTGTTCTTGTAAGGGTGTGTCAGTATATAAATTACCAAGACTCCTGCAATTGAATTTTCATGGAACCTTAATGATAGAGAATAAATAGTGCTAAAAAGAAATATGAGCCAAGCCACATGGAAGCTGCATATTAATATTCAATGTCCAACTAGTCAGACAGAAAAGTAAAGTGAGGTAAAACTGATTTCAGTGGTTTATTTTATTTAATCTCATACACAAACTCATCATTTTAAACACATAATCTACTAAAATAATTAAGACACTTTTCATTCTCTTTTTGTCTTTAAAGGACATCCTAATTTGGATTAACCACACTTCAGGTGTTCAGTAGTTATGGAGTAGTGGTTACTACAATAAACAGTACAGATAGATACAAAGGATGTTCTGACCTAAACCATTAAGAGCCTTGAACTCTGGTGCCTACATCTCATCTTACAATGCTTTAAAAGAGTGGGTTGTGTTTCTAAAATGTACCTGAAAAGCATATCCTAGACTAACTCCTTACAAAGATGTGTGCAATTACAGGTTTTGGTTTTTTTTGTAAGACAAGCAATAAAATTTATTTATATGGAAAAAGTTATGTATCTGTTATTTCTCAGCTGTAAATCACTCATAACCTTATATTTGACACCAGCATTGAAAAAGCCATGTCCTATATACCAACATGGCTGGCAAAAATGGGGGTGGGATGAGAAGCATGGTTAGTGCCCCGAGAATGGATGAGAGAAGGAAGTGGTGGCAGAATAGGCATTATTTGTTTACATGCAATTTAAAGCGCAGTTTTTGTTGGTATAAGCAAATAGGCAATAAGTAATAAATAGTGCTAGAGTGGGAATGGAGTAAAGATCAACCCTCCCCTGTCAGTTAAGAAAATAAAGGGGACTAGAGGAGTAGAAAGAAAACTGTAATTAAAATGGCTTTGCCTTTGGCTAACACTGTCTGAAGGCATCATCACTGTGTGAGTGTGCTACTGCTAGGTATAGGCACACTAGATTCTCTACCTACAGTCACCATTCTAGTCTCCTGCTGAAGTGCAGGGGTTTAATCTTTGTTTTTAAAGTCTGAGAGAGAGAGGAGGTGGAGAGGCAGGTAAGTTATAAATGTCACATGAGATTTTCTGTAATTTTATGCCTCAGGCTTAACTGCTAAATATTATTCTTATCATTCTAGGTTAAAGAAATCCATATCACTTACTTAAGGTAGCCAGTCATGGCCCATATTTCCTTGTGACAGTCCTTTAAAGCTTCTACTCTGATGAAGTCTGGATAAGAAATCGAACTTACAACTACACTTTCAAGCCTTGAATCCTACAGAGTTTTTATATAGAAAAAAAAATACTTCAAATCTGAAGGTTGGCCATTCCCAACTTCCGTCCTTGCACACTGGGAAAATCACAGGGCAAAGGCACTGAACTAGCTCTACAGGGTTCAGATGACCTTGGAACTCTGAAACCTTCAGGTGTACTCCATCCCTACAAAGGAGCAGAAACAGCTAACACAGACAATCTACATCACTGAAAATGTTACTTAATCCATATTCAGTAAGAAGCCTTCTAAGCACTGACCTCCTCATCACCTCATGAAAGCCTAGCCGTGCTCTTCAGGGCTATGTCTAGCATGAAGGTGAGATGGAATGTGACCTCAAGTTTCACAGTAGTGGTTTTATACTTTTGGCAGTAACATCTACACCCTACACCAGGCTCAGGAATAGTACTTGGCATGACCAACCTTAATCATCACTTTGGTAAGAGCTTTGGCACGGGCCACTGTTGCTAACCACCATCCTGGTGCAGGTCCTTCACATCTGCTCTCCTATGGATGAAAAAAGGAAGTGTCTAGTGTCTGCCTTGGCCATGTCACCTCCAATCCTATCCTCTACTCACATGCCTTTCCTTGTCAGGTACAGGAGACACTTCCGAGAGGAGGAGGAGGAGGAGGATCAAGTGTGACATGGACACAGTGACACAGTGGACAGAGCAAAAGCCTTGAGTTCTGGGAAATGAAGTTCCTAGTCTCACTTTATCTTATAGCTGGAGACACCACATGTGGGTGAGTGTTTTGTAAACTGTCAAAAGAAAATGGATTATCAGCAGCCATCTGCTTGGAAATGTTTTGGGCACTTCTGTGGTCCCTGTATTTCCCACTGGTCAGTGAGGTTAATATGCCACTTAAGCTCTTTGGAAGAAAGATGGAAGTCTAAAGACTGGAAAGGACTAAGTCTCTCTCCCTACAATGACTGGCCACTTTCATTTCTCTCTAGAATACTTCTTAAATACTATGACTATCCAACACGTCACTTCCATTCCCTGGGAAAGACTCCCGGAACCACTTAGACAGAATGAACTGCTCCTTTTCCCTGGGGCATACAGTTCAACACATACCTTGTTTGACCCAATTTCTACCTTGTATTCTGAAATAAATAACATAGCCATTTCTCCTGCTAGAGTTTGAGTTTTTCAAAGGCAGAAACGGTCTCATTCACCTCTCTATCTCCCTTGCCCTCCTAGCTCAGTGCCCTGCCCATGGGAGCTGTTGGGTAAATGCTCTTGCACCGAACTAAACCCAAGTCTACATGGCTGCATGACATTTTATTTTTTCTTTTTTTTTTTTTTTTTTTTTTTTTTTTTTTTTTTTTTTTTTTTTTTTTTTTTTTTTTTTTTTTTTTTTTTTTTTTTTTTTTTTTTTTTTTTTTTTTTTTTTTTTTTTTTTTTTTTTTTTTTTTTTTTTTTTTTTTTTT
>PVIH01002561.1:0-72557 GCA_004025045.1 Sigmodon hispidus
ACTATTTGCTTCATAAGAAGCAAAAATAGCACATCTTGATGAATTTGACAGAAAATGTCTCCTTACCCTTGGGGACAAGAGACTTGGAATTTGTCACCCACATTGTCCAGAGAATGACCCTGAGAAGTTTGGCTGTAAGAAAATGCTTAGGTATTGTTACAGCTGGAATTGCTGTGGCCACTGGGTACTTTGCCCATGACATTAGTTAAATGTGTCTGGGGCTCACAAATTGCTGCCTACAGAGTCAGCCAGATTGCCATTGATTCGCACGTGCAGCGCCAGCTGGGAGGTCTTCATCATTCATTGTGGTTCCAGACTCTCAGACATCAGAAATTTCTGAGTATGCTTTCCCCAAACTCTATACCATACCACTCCTTATATGAGTGTTTTATTGTAACAACCTAACAATGTCCCGTTGATAATGCTCGTGAACTTGCTTCTCACTTTTTTGCCTCTTTGGTCTTTCTCAGCAGTGAATGGCCACAGTTGCAATGGTCTTTGGAGTCTGAGAAGACTTGCTGACATTCCCTTTACAGTGTTACCTTCTGCTGCAAGTCTCTCAGAGAACCTAGGATATCCACATCCATGGTACACCTTTAATCCCATGAAGACTACCTACACTCTTTTGAACACTCTTTCTGTCCTTTCTACCACAATGAAGAAAAAGCATCAGTTTGGGGCCATATGTCTTTAACGTATGTCTTTTACATATATAATTTCTTTCAGCCAAGAGATCTGCCTTCAGTAAGATGTTATATCGATAAAGTAAAACTTAAGTTATTTTCTCGTCCCTGTATGTGCACTTCTGAGTACAGCGCACTATGTCAGGTGGTGGCCTTCCATTTGTGACAGCTACATGGGATTCCCTGTTAATCTATCTACATGTGGAGAAATGAGTCCGTTAGGGCAGGATTCTTAATCTCGGTGCTACCCTGATTTTGAACTAGATACTTCTTTGTTGTGTGAAACTACCCTGGGCAACTTGGGCTAGGAATACCCCTAGCCTCTCTGCCCACTGGAACTCACAGCCAAAGTTGTGACTACAAAATTTATTTTCAGACATTGTTCCAAGCAGTGTGAGCTACATGGCTTAAAGCAAAATGAAGTAAATATGAACAGTAGAGATCCAAGCACATAATGCAAGTTGTGCAGCTGTCGTGAATGGCCAGATTTTAATACTATACTATATTTAGTGAGCAAGAATACCTATGGCCTGCATTAGGACTGGGTGGGGGGACCTAAAGCCCTCTCCAGCCCTCATTTTTTTGTGCTCTTAAGCTCTCCAGGTGGTGATGGTGTGAGATTGTGTGAAAGTGTGCTCTCAGTGGATGGCTGGTAATAAATAAATAAATAAATAAATAAATAAATAAATAAATAAAATTTGTCTAGGATGTATGTGAACTTGGCTACTCTTTACAGAAGTAGCAGAAATTCCACTTAGCCTCAGGACAAATGCCAAGTCACTGGGAAAAAAATGCAGTGTTGAATCATAATTCCTCATTGAGGGTTTAGCTTGTGCTTTTGAGGAGATGGTGAATGTGAATGAGCAAGATTTGAACATTAGTTCAACATTACCATCACTGAGAATTGCTGCATAGTTTCATTAATTGGAATCAGGTTATATGTGTTTCGTTTAAAAGCAGCTCCAATCACTAATGGGATGACCTCCTTGTCATTTTCTGCCTTGAAGCACGGAGTGAGATGGCTCTTTTTAGGATGATGTGTTTGCCGCTTGCACTGACACCAGACGTCAATAAAATATGCATCCAAGTTCACCACCAATTCACCCACTTTTGAAAGAACATTTTATTTCCATTTTTAATGAATGGCTATTTCCCTGGCTTATAGAAGCCAGGGCATCATGTTACTTTCGATAGCTTTCTGGAAGCCATGGGATTTGGGAGACATGGGTTTCCTTTTCTTTTCATTGTTCTTCCTCCTCTTTTACTCCCCAAAGTCATGTGCCTTTAGAGTCTAAGCTGGACACACTGAGGCAGATCGGCTGCTCTCCACTGGATTAGGAAATGATGGGTTCCAATCTCGTCTCTCTAGGCCTGTTGGAATGTAAGCCTCACCCACTCTAACGCGCTCCCTACACTTTACCTCAGTCATCGGCCAATCTCCTGTCAGGATCTACACTGTGTTATTGTGGCAGAGCCACCCAGGAACAATAACAATGCTAGCATAATGACCAAGTAACAGGGTTATTAATGCAGAACATTCTACTGAAATGTTTCTAGTTAGATCCTATCACTCCTCTACTCAAACTTTCTCCCAAGGCCTATTTCCCCTACAGTCCCAGGATGTGGAGGACCTCCCTGCTGCCTTCCATCTTGCCTTTGGTTGGATTCCTGCCCCAGCTCCTGCCCTACCACCAAGCCTTCAGTCTGTCTTTGGAGCTTCTTAGACCTGTTTAGATATCTTTACTTGGTTTTCAATTTTCTTTCTTTTTCTTCCACAGCATCTGGAGAAGTCACTGTCTTTCTCTAGTCTAGTCTTCACTAAGCTGTGTCCTCCAGGAGGCCTCTTCTAATCACACGATTAAAAGTAGCATCATCATGCCCATCCTGGTTCTTCATTTGCTTTTGTTTTCTCCCCAACTTACCACCATTCTCCAGTAGACTTAGCCACCTGTATTTCATATGTATTTCCATTTACCAGGATCCCATCCTACTAGGGCTAACAGCTTGCCTGCTCTGGTCACTGAGGTACCCCTCATATCATGGGGATCCAGCAACACATGTGTGACCAAATGCCTGGACACTCGTGCTATGGAGACCAGAAGGATGTCCAGTGTGCTTCAGTGCATCTGTCTGTACCTGTATCTGTCTTTCATACCAGTTCTTTGAGGCAGGCTCTGCAGGCATTGTCAACCCAGCTTTATAGATGTAGAAAGTGAGGTGCAGAGATACCCAGGGTTCTGTCCTCACCTGAACAGCTAGACACAGTGAGGCTTAGACTCATTTCTTTTAAAAATGAGTGAGTTTTGTTCCACATTTTATTGATGCTTGGTGTCAGTATAAATCACAAACACACCATCCTAGAAGAGCCATTTACTTTTACTCTTGGATGTCCCAACTCTGATTTCTAGAGTGCTAGCTGGTTGCAAATGAAATAATCAGACTAGAGTTATTCTACCTGGGTGCTGAATATCATTCTGAAGCCCCTCTGTTCCTGGGTCCATATACTTTGCCACAGAAATCTCACAGTGCTGTTGGCTTCCTCTCGCCTTTAGTATAATTAGCCTGGAGGTCTTTGGCCCGCTGCAGATGATGCTCGGGCACTCTCCATTACTGCCATTCATTAAGATAGGACACACAAAATGAAATATTTTAGGTGAATCATCTGGCCTAATTTAGAAAGGCTCTGTAGGACTAGAGTCTTTTATTTATCAGGCAGAGGTATCTGTTATCAGAGCGAGGCACACAAGGACTTATTTATTATCTAGAATCTGTTTTTAATTTCAGAGATTGTTTACCTTAACTGCGATGTGCCAGACTCCAGGACAGATTTCTGCTTAGCATTTCATTTTAGATACTTGCCATGGAGGACAGTAAAAAATAGGTCTTCAGAATTTGTAGTTTCATTATGAATCTTAGCTCCTGGCAGCCCACACCAGCAGTTTGTCTTTGAAATCTCCTTGGCACTCGTTAACCCTGCTCTGCTGTGGAAGAGATATAGTTTATTTATTGGATTTTGCCCATTTATGAAAAAGTACAGAAATTATTAATGGTTTAGTATCTATTAATGCATTACTTGGGTGGAATTCAAATTCTAATATTTATGGTAAACCCCTTTATAATGAAACAGTAGAAAATCAGCATTCTTGCTCCTTGAATTTGGAAAGTTCTGGATGCTGCTGAAATGGCTCCCTGTGAAATATGAGCCCTGCTGGTTTTATATTTATACCCATAAATAAGAAATAAGTACTTTAGGTTGGAGGAGAAATAATTAAGAATATTTGTGTAGATAATAAAGAGGAAGTGGTCCAGTTTGGTGGACTGTGTGCTTGGGAAATGCCAGAAGCTGCCGGGACCAGGATGAGAGGTTTGATAGAGAACAGGACTGGGGGATTGTGGGTAAGTAGATCTTCTGAAGACAGTGGGAAGGAGACCTGATGTGTTTGTGTGGTTCGGGGGTGGGATGAGGGTGGGAATATGTCCATGGCTGAGATCTTGGAACCTGGTGAGATTCCAGATTTCCTTGAGTCAGGACAGCCTTGATGCTGGGGACTTGAACTTTTCAGAACCTCATGCACCTCACCTGTTAAATGGGACCCATATTTCACATACATATAAAAATTTTGTATAATCAGAAGTAATCCATATATCTGTGCAGATGATGTCTGAACAGACAACCTCGTTGAGAGAGGGGTATCACAGTAAGTCTGGAGTGTATGTGTGTGTGTGTATGCATGTATGTGCATGTGAATGCACACACACATGTGCCCATATTTAAATATGTGTATTTAGGGGTATGTAATTGCTACTTCTTGATCAGAAGATAGAGAATTCAAAAAAGTATCTAAAACAAATTTAATCTTATAAAAAACTGGGTCAGTGGGGGCTGGAGAGATGGTTCAGTGGTTAATAGCACTTACTGTTCTTGCAGAGGACCTCCATTAGGTTCCCAGCACCCCTGTGGCAGATCACAACTGCCCAAATCTCCAGTTTCAGAGAATCCAATCTCCTCTTGCGACCTTCCCAGATTCCTGAATGCATATGGTATACATATGTATAAAACAAACAAATAAACAAATATATATACACGTATATATTAGGATCAATGAATGAATTTGTCTTTTTCTTTTTTTCTTTTTTTTTTTTTTACAGACTGCTACATGGTTACATTTAATGTATCATGCTGAGTGAATACGCAGTCTTAAAAGGTTACATAGTGCATGATCCCATTTATGTGATATTTACAGAAAGTTAAAAATAAAACAGTGCTGTCAGAGTAGTGGTCCTTAGGAGTGGAAGGAGAATGTTACTTTAGGTACAGGCTGATCTGCATCCTGATTATGCTTGTGTTTACACAGATCAAATGAGGTTGTCTTACTCAACAGTTTTCTCCACCTGTGGAAGTCCGTTCTTGGGTTCATTTCCAGAACCTTATTTAGTCCTCCCTAATCACTTTCCTGACCTCTCCAGTACTGGAAGATGAAGGTTTGGTTGCTTTTCTGTATCTCCCCAATGCAGTCTAGGGTTATAAAAATGTAACATGTAATAACAGGGGCTTTCTAGATTGTCTCATTTAGTGTGCTGAGTAAGTTTTATTGCATATAACTATATGCTGTTGGCTTATAGAAGTATAGCATTAAAAAGTAATTGAACCACAGCCATGTCAGCAGTCAGGAGTTCCATGATTGATGAGTGATGGTGACCCAGGTTGATGAGTGGGAAATTACAATGCTATGGGTCACTGAGAGTTCTCTTGGGTCTTTGTTTGTTTGTTTTTGTTTGTGCAAATAAATCAGAGTGGAAAAGTGTGGCTATGCCACTTACATTATACCATGCAACCTCTGCTATTCCTCAGAGCCCTACTGTCCCTGAATAATCCCCAGGTGTTTGACAGACAGCCTTCTCCTCTTAGGAGAGCATGAATTCAAATTGACAAAGTAAGGACATCTCCTTGGTGTGCTGGGGACCTGCTTAGAAATCCTAGTTGAAGAAGCTATTGTATTGCCATGGTATCAATGATAGTGATAACTCATCAATTTACCACATTTATGCCCTGGACCTTGGCCATACATTTGGTATCTATTATATCATTCAATTCCAACAATTTGATACATGAGTGACATAAAGAAAATGGGATCCAGTTAGGCTAAGAACTTCCATGTTTAGCTATAGCTAACAAGTGTAACACATCTCAGAGACTCCAAAGCATGTGATTTGATCACTGAACATGCATGACTACATTTTCTATGGATATACAAATGTGCCCTCCTTACAGGTAGTCTAGATGACCTCCTGATCATCAAATTAAGACATGCTTTTAAAGTATCAAGGAAACTTGAGGAGAGTGCTAGATAATACTCCTGATAGTTAATGATTAGAGAGTAGGAAAGAAATTTTATCTAATATTGAAATTTCCTATTTCAGCATATACTTCCATGCCTATATAAAAGTTGAATAGAATTGGGTAAACTAATGCAGAGTTTTTCATATATGTGCTTTGTAGGCAAGAATTAACCCCATAATGATTTGTAAAAATTGAATTTCTATTAATCATACCTTGCTGTGGAGTATGTGGTAGTTTGAAAGAAAATGGCCCCCATAGGGAGTGGCACTATTAGGAGGTGTGGCCTTGTTGAAGGAAGTATGTCATTGTGGGGGTGGGCTTTGGGGTCTCTATGTTCAAGCATTGCCCAGTGCTACAGTTCACTTCCTGTTGCTTGAGGATCAAGACGCAGAGTTCCCAGCTCCTGCTCCAGCACCATATCTGCCTGCAGGATGCCATGTCCCACCATGATGCTAATGGACTAAATCTCTGAACTGTAAGCCACCCTAATTAAATATTTTCCTTTATAAGAGTTGCAGTGGTCATGGTGTCTCTTCACAGTGATAGGAATCCTAAGTAAGACAGGATATAAGTATTTTCTGTCTCTGGAGAGACATGATTCCTGAGAGCAGAAAAATGGACCACTTTCTCCAACAGCCAACTTTGACTTTCCAGTTTCTAAATTTGTGGAAAACATGAGCCAGCAAACTTGTTTGGAGATGTCTGATGGCTGCCCTGTGATACTCAGAGTCCTGGTGCATGGATCTCTAGTTGGCTTCCTGCTGTGAGTAAGGAGCAGGCCTAATTTCATCACAGCCTTTGCAGCCAGTTCTCTCTAGCTTTTTTAGTTATCTGGCTTCATAATGTCTTCTAAATGTCTGTGCTATCTGGGTATTAGCTTAACATTAGAAGTTTAACTATCAAATAAAACTAAAACTTAATAAGATGAAATAGAAGAAGCATGTGTCTTTACTTACAATGGAGATTGGAGCTGTATGGGAAGTGACCTTAGCTGAAGAATCACTGGAGAAGTGATTCTTGTCCGAGACTTGTCTAGTCTTTCTGCACAAGTCAGCCTGATGTCTGGCTGAGGGATGCATCTCTACATGGGGTTGTGAACAAGGAAGTCTGGAAGTTCTTTATGCTTGAAAGAAGCTAATTTCCAGGAGAATTTCATTTCCCTCTGGTTGGCCAGGAAGATTGAAGGGTAGGACATAAACTGTTCCCATGATGACACTAGAAGAAGGAGAAGATCTGTGTTGACATTTGAGTGGTTGAGTAGGCTCTTCATCACTTGGCAGCCAATGCTGGAAGAAATCAGCCCAGGGATTCTTCTATAGCAGTCTGAGTTGTCTTAGAGAAGCTGTGCGCCCTTAATTTGGCCAAGGTCATATTATTGATGCATGGTAGAGCTGGACTTGGGATAAAATCTGTGCTTAGAGACTTGAATTGGTTCTGGGAGAGGAAGGATACACTTGGATTATGGCATTCCAGTTCCTTCTTCTTTTCAGTGGGTTGGTTGACCAAAATGGGAAAGGGAAAATCTGCACAGGTGGGCTCTATAGGTTCCTCCTGTCAGCCATTGCACTGGCTTTTCCTACCTGCCGACTCCACTAGGTGCCTTCCCTTATCAGACCCTTGATACCTGTCTATTTCTATACCATCCGAAGCAGTTCTAACCTTTATTTGCCCTGAGTGATTCATAAAAGACAGAAACTGAATGTGCTTCTTTATCTAGTAATATTTTGTTTTAATTATAGTCCACACATTGGGATTTTTCTTTTTAATTATGAGTGCTATGTGGAGGTATGTACACATGAGAGCGGGTTACTGCATGTTAGTGCTGAGCTAGAGTTATAGGCTGTGTTGGGCCTCTAACATGGGTTAGTGAACCAAACTAACAAACTAACACTCAGGCCATCTCTCTAACCCCTAGAAGATTTGAATGTAGATGCAGCCATCAGGTTCTACTCCCTATTCCAGGGCAGTTTGTGTACCGAGGCTAACTTAAAAACCTAACTAGGAATTCATTGGATTCACGAGCTAAGTTCAGGCTGTGTTTGGTCACCTGACTTGAACAGAGGATGATTTGAGTGTTCAAAGCAGAAGGGAGACTGGGTGTTCCATGCTGCCTACGATCCTTCCCTCTTTACATGAGCAGGAGAAACGTGGCGCCCATCTCTAAAGAGTCCAGGTCATGTCTTGCCTTCTTTGTTCAAGAATGTTCTGCCTAGGAGGCCACCTCCTGAAGGTCCTGAAGGCACTGTGTCTTTTATATAACATTTTGTCCCTTTAGAAATTATCATGATGCATGTCAAGAGCTTTCACACCGGGAAAAAAAATATGTCACATTAGCTTCCAAGTTTCTGATTGTCTAAATAACACAGCAACTCAACATACAGCTGTCTGGCATTTTGACAGTACAATAACCCATAATTCTTCCTGCCACTCAACACTTCAAAGTTAGCATTTTGTAGTTTGCTCTCAAGGAGTATTCATTTAAATTTTCAAGAGCAAAGAGTGAATGTGACTGCCTCATCTCTCTCTTTTGATCTTTGCTTCATTTACTCGGGTGCTCTTCCCATTATTATACATATTTTCTGGAATGATGATGCTTACATGTCAAGTTTTTTTTTAAAGAGGTAGAGAATCTTCAATTTTTGTTCTCCATCTTATGGATAATTAGGGATAAGAATGGAAACTATCTTCCAAACTGCCAAGGTCAACTGTCTTGCTTGCAGTTTTCTATGTGTTTTCCCTGAAGGAAGCAAGAGGAATTTGGTTAGGTGAAGTCATATTTGACTTTTCTGCCTCCTCTGGAGAAAGCAAGCAAAATGATTGCATCTGCAATCCAGGAAAAGTGAAGTTTCTGCTTTTGCCACATCTGAAGGGAGGTCAGCTTGTTTGGTCCCACCTGATCCTGGAGTCTGCAAGATGACTCCGAGAGTGAGTCAAAGCTAGTGTCTTTGACATAGATGCTGGATTCCAAACCATACTCACTGCTTGGGTTGCCTTCTGTCATTCTTGTAAGGAAATTAACATCCACAGTAATTGAATTCCTCGTTCTAGCAGAGAATGTGCATCCTTGAACCCTTTCCTCATTGGTCAAAGTGGTTACTAGCTCTAGTTATATTTGTCTCTATAGGCCTGTAGCTAATTTAAGATTAAGAAATGTGTTATCTCCATGTTAGACATGTGGGTATTTTATTTAATTCACTACAGCTTTGCACTCTAGATCTGAATTCCCATTGGTGGTAAATTGGTTGGCTTGTTGCACTTATTTTCTGGGACAAAGACAGCAGTGTCATAACTTCTGCCATGGACTTGGTTCATTGAGTGGCCATTCTTGAGCTACATTCAAGGATAAACGTTTTTATTTGAGGCATGCTTAGGACCTCTAAGAATTTAAAACTGCTGAAGTGAAATAAGTTTCAGTCGGTGTCTTACCAACTGACTTGCTGAAGGTGCTTGCCCTCAGAAAGCCAAGCTTGCCAACTCCCTCTCTAGCCCATAGAATTAAATATAATTTAAAAGCCCGACTGTGTGTGTAAAAAGAATCCCTGTGTTTATTTTGCAGCCTGTTTATGCTTTTGAAGCTGTTAGAGTGATAAACATTTCACCATCATCAGTCCCTAACATTTCTATAATGGAATTTGCTTGGCAGTAGAATCAACTCTTTCTGGGTTTGCCAGGAGTCACTTTGACACATACTTGTTCAAAATTATGAGTGTTTGAATCACAGGTAGATGGTTTGAAATGGGGCATGTGTAGAGTTTCTCTGTTGATTGGTTTTGTTGGGGAGAAGTCTGAGGTAACTCTACCTTATCTAATGGTATTAGCACAAGGATTTGATCCTCAGACCTGGTGCACTTATTTAGTGCACACTTGTTGCTTCTAAATGGGGAGCATGAAACCTTGCCAGTTACATGCAGAGGATGGTTCAGTGTGAAAATAGCTTGGACTTTGAGGTGAATAACTAACTAGTGATATTTGCCACAAACGTTGTACATTTCTGCTTGAACCTAGCATTAGAAAAGTGCTATGGAGTAGAGCAGGCTAGTGTTACAGAAATTATGTTTACACAGATTTTGGGTGGTGATGAAAATAATGTGTTTCATTCTAGAAAATTCGAAAATCAATCCAGAAGGAAGTTAAGATTGTCTGCATCCTCCATTTCTCCAAAGTAATCTTTTGCAACCTTCTAGTAAATATCTGTTCTTTGTATGAACTTCTGTATGTATGTATTACATGCATCCCTCTGAGGTTGGAATCACTCTACAGTGATAATATATTATTTCAAGCCCATTTAAAATATTTGACTTTGTTAAAAAGATCAACCTTGAAACTCTACGTAGTAGCTGGATAGTTTTGTCATAAAGAGTATATTGTAGTATAGATGAGTGAATTCTTTCCATATGTTCCTTGACCAATTTCGTACCATGAAGTATGTTCTGCAATCTATTTTATTTTCATTTTATACACAACCCTCAGGATAAACTGTTAGAAATGAAGTGGCTGGGATATTTTTATTTACTTTTTGAAAGTCTATTTTAAAAGAAAGATAGAAAGCTTGAAGTGATATTCTCAGTTTTGAGCAGGAACACTAAAGAATGGAAACCTAAATTGATGTTCCTACAGGGTACATAGAGAACTGAGTGTCCCCAAGGCTGGTATCTGCTTTGTTAACACCTGGGAAGTAATCTGTCCAGGGCTTGGTGTGTTACTTGATGGCAACAGGACTCTCTTTACAACAGTAGCTCAGTGTGGTTTATGGTCCCAATACCCCACTGAAGATTAAGAAATGAGGATGAAATGGCTTCCCATCTCCTCATCTCACTTCAGGCCAGCATTCTTGGGGATTTCTCTACTCAGTACTATAGAGTGCTGACTGGAGTGCTGGGCAGGCCATCTGCTTTCCTGATTAACCCTATCCATAATACTTTCCTTCCTTTTGCAGGGCTAGGAATTGAACTCCTGGCCTAGCCTTGCACTGCACACTCTTTGCTAATGTTCTACCCCAGAAGCATATCACCAGCTCCTTCTTTTTCATGGTAAACACTGGGGAAACACTCTTGACATCCCAGACTCTCTGTTGGGTGCAGATGAGTTCAGATCAGCCCTGACTTCCAGAATTCATCTGGCAATACAGACCCAAAGACAGATCATTATGACATAATATAATGGTAAGAGTCTCACAAATGAGACAAGATCAGTGTCTTAGCTGTCAAATGTCTTAGTGATGTTCCTGAAGTGTGACAAATGTCTACTTTGCCGCTATCACAAACGTTGTGGACCCTTGTTCTTAAGCATTTTGTTCTCCAGCCTTCCTGCGTTTTTGGTCATTTTGACATTTGGTCCCCTGAGACTTGCTTCTTTTTATTTTTGTAGACAGTAGGCATCTAATAGTAACTGATGTGGAGGATGGACAGGACACCACCGGATTGTGATTTCCGTCCTTGCACTCACTCCCCGCTGACAATTTTGCTCAGCATTGCACCAGTGTCTGAGTCTCAGTTTTTTTATTTGTAATATTGAGATAAAGCTAGATGATAGCTCTTAAAAATAGCTAACAATGACTGAGCACCCATTTTGTACCAGTAGAGCACTGAAAGTACCTTACAGATATGAACTTATTAAGATCCATGTTTTTCCGTGATCCCATTTCTCAGGTGGTTATCCAGAATTCAAGTCACACAGCTGAAGGGTGGGAACACACAGTTGGCAGGCTTTAGAATTCTCTCTCAGTTCTGCCCTCCCACTTTGTAAGAGCCTTGTCTTGTCCCATGGCCTTTGACCTTTGGCTAAGACAACATGCAGAAAAATCTAGCCTTACAAAGAACCAAGCTACCGCAATATCTTATAATTCTGGAAGTTTAATGTAATTAGCTAAAGAGAGCAGAAATTTCCTCAAGAGGATGCTCCCATGCTAGCCAGGTATATGAATGTACAGGATCTTAGCTGTTCCCCATATAGGGCTTCAGAACATCCCAGAATCAGAGGACTGTAGCTGTGAGTAAAAGAGCCTCGTTCTATCAGCCACTTGGTTAAGCAGTCACTAGATTCTTCAGCATCAGTCATGAATTCAGGTCACTACACTACGGGTTAGTGTTGTTATCAGTGACCCAAACATCCATGACCACCATCCTTTGGAAAGCCATAACCCAGAAAGCTCAGAAAAACCATGTCACATAGTAAGGGTAATTTTTTTTTTCTAACTTTGAAATGTGTGATCTCTTTGGATTTTAGCAGGCAGTTGGCCTGACCTCTCTTCTCTCCTGTGGGCAGCTCATCTTCCTGCTGCTTACAAGTCCAGCTTTAGTGATAGAGAGAACCTGTCCAAGCACATATCTGGGGGCTAGGATCCAGTGTCGTCATGGTGCCTGGCTTACCAAATTAAGTCCTACCATAGTAGAAGAAGTAGAAAGAGGAAGAAAAGAAAGGCAGATTTGAGATGAGTTGTGGATATTTTTCTTCTTCTCTCTTTAGAGATTTAATGTAAGGTGAAATCCCTGCTTCTTAGATTGATTTGAATGGGAAGAATGTACACACACACACACACACACACACACACACACACACACACACACATCTTTGAACAATGTCAGGCTTCCAGTGTCTCTGGCTCCTCTGCAAGCTCCCAATCTCAGGACTTCTGTAGCTCGATTCCAGCAAGAATAGGTTCTGCTTCAGTATCATTTCAATGGCGTTGACAATACTGACAATATAATTGACCTAAAAAGTTCTGGATTTCCTGTTAATGCACTTTAGAAATGTACATCAACTACCAAAAAAAAAATCATTTCTATCTACATTTCACTTGATTTCCATTTTCAAGAGAGCAGCTTCGTCATTATTATTCTATTTGAATAGTACTGATATCTTGAAGGATGGAAGGCGATTTCCATTGTATGCAGAAGTACTTTATTTCGATATTTTCTTTGTCTGATTATACATGATAAACACACATTAGTGACATTTCGTGCATGTTTGGAAGATAAATGGGGATATCTCTTTAAACCATTCCTGACACTTGCTACCCTGTGAGCTTAATGGCATTTTCTCTTTGATTCAATAATTTGTCTGTCAAAAAAAAAGCTGGGCTGACATTCCCCTTGTTGTGGGATTGAGATGGAAAGGAATCTCTTCTCTTAAAGATAATTTTTTAAAAAAATTGAAGGGAACATTTTAGGATATGAATGTTTTTGAAAAATTTAGGGGTTCAGGTGGCGGAGGTGGGGTGGGGTTGAGAGGGTGGTGCTAATGAATGCCACTGACATTCTGTGGATGGCAAGTGATAAAAAGAAGCCCATTTCCTCCTCCTTCAAAACCTCTTAAAATAATTAGGGCACATGTGAAATCTTGCAAATGAAGATTTGCTCGTTTCAATGCTGATGGAGACTGGCAGCTGTCCATGGAGGTGATCTGCACTGCAGAGGACAGCTGTGAATCTGTACACCTGCCCCAGTCTCCTAAGCCTCACTCGAAGTGAAGGCTTGAGAGAGAATCCAGCCCCAGGATTATGTTGTGGAGGTGCCCTTGGCAATATTGGAAAAGATGAATCCTGAAGGTCAGCCTGGAGTCTGGGGAGAGACTGATGAGGTAGGAGTGAGGCCTGACTCTCCCAAGGAGGCCGTTTTTGAGACTGAACAGGACAACATTCTTTTGAACCCATATCTTATGACCCATGGTGCACTGCTGAGCCTACTTCTGGACTCCCTCAGCCCTACCGTAGAGGCTTCTTTTTAATTTTAATTCATCAGCTATTCTCAACCTGATCGCAGTTTCCTCTTTCTCCCTCTTCTCCTCTCAGGCCCTCCCTCGACCTCCCCTCCCCACTTATCACCCCTCCTTTTCTGTCTTGGGAAAAGGCAGCCTCTCATGGATATGGCATAGCAAGTTTCAGTAAGACTAGGCACCTCCTCTCCTATTAAGGCTCCATGAGACAATCAGCAGGAGCTAGGAGTCCCAAAAGCAGGCAACAGAGTCAGAGACAGCCCCTGTTCCCACTCTTAGGAGTCCCGCAAGCAGGCCAAGCTGTCCAACTGTAACATGTGTTACAGAGGGCCTGAGTCCAGTCCATGCAAGCTCCCTGGTTGACCTACGAGGCCCTATGAATCCAGCTTAGTTGATTCTGTGGGTTCTCTTGTGGTGTCTTTGGCACCTTAGGTTCTCACAACCCTTCTTTCTTCCCCTCTTCTACAGAATTCCCCAAGGAAGGTCTACCTAATATTTGGCTGTGCATCTCTGCATCTGTCTCCATCAGTTAGTGGGTGAAGCCTCTCCGGTGGCAGTTGGACTTGGCGATGATCTATTATTATAGAAGATTATCATTAGGAAAAATTTCATTGATTTTTGTTTTTTTGAGTCATGTTTGGTTCTCTCTTTGATCTCTGGGGCTAGCTCCTGGACCCCAGCCTACCAGGCAGTGTCAGGTGCAGGCTCCCTCTCATGTCATGGGTCTCAAGCTGGACCAGTCATTGGTTGGCCCCTCCCACAAGTTCTGCCCCACTTATCCCAGCATATCTTGTAGGCAGGGCAATTATAGGTTGAAGGTTTTGTGGCTGGGTTGGTTTCCCAGTCCCTCTACTGATATCTTGCTTGGTTACAGAAGTTGGCAGGTTCAGGCTGTGCATTCTCCATTGCTAGGAGTCTTAGTTAGGGTCACCCCCTTAAAGGTTTCTTGAAGGTCTGTTTGGAGGAAGCTGATGAGAGAAGGCACATTATTTTAGAAGGTGGCAGAGAGAAAGGGGTGCTTGGCACTCTGCTAGTCCACCTTAAGGTATCTTCAGAAGCAGAATTAGAAAACTCTGATTCAAGATGATTTAGTGAGTAGGTTTCAGGCATTTGAAAAATGATTGTGAGCCATGTGGAGAAGAACACAGACATAAGCGTGGGTGAACCTCAGTTTTGTACTGCTGCTTCTGTGCCTGCCCTCATGTGAACTGAATGTATATATTTATGTACATGCACACGTGTGGTAGGAGGGTTACACCTGCCGTGGAACCCACCTTAGTTTCTGTGAATCTGGGTTAAATAGTTAGTACAGCTTTAAGAAAACAGGCTAAGGCCGCCATATTCCTTATATCTAATGCTTTGCCTATTTCCTCATGGGGGAGTTACTGAAGCCACCGTGAGGTGTTTCTTGTCCACTCATGTGGCCACGGTCATGAGTCTGAGCTGCTCCTGACCCTGCCTGTATAGCAGGAGGATGAGTAAGAACAAGGGGGATTTTATGGGCTGCCTATTGGGCACCAAACATAGTTTTAGGTACTGGCTGCATCTGCATTTCAAATCCCAAGCTTGCGGTGATAGTACTGATGCCAGGAGCACAGAACCAGGGCATTTGACTCTTGACCTGATAGTTTCTCAGCTCATAATACTGTCTTCCAAGAGACCTTGTATTCTGCAGGAACTGGAAGACCTGAAAGTCCTTCTCACCATTTGGTTACCACTCTTCTGGCTTCCTATGTTGGGGCCTGGCCATGAACTTGCCCTGTCTGGACACCAGGATCAGATGTTTCACACTGAGTTATGCTAAGAGACTGGTACTATCAACACACTCACAAGGAAAAACAGTCAGTGGCCTTGATACAGGCTTTCCAAGTGTTAGCACATAAGGACATTTTAAATATTGGACACCCTGAGCACTTCAGAGACCTTATCACACAGCCTATCCAACCAATGACAGGAAAGCCCCACTCTCACACTGACTGAGATTTATAAAGCTTTCATGTAAAAGATTTGGAAGGAACTTGAAAGACATTTCTAAAGTGCTATGGTTTAAGAGTAAATTTGGGTCTGTGTGTGTGTGTGTGTGTGTGTGTGTGTGTGTGTGTGTGTGTGAGAGAGAGAGAGAGAGAGAGAGAGAGAGAGAGAGATTTAAATTTAGTTTTTTACAATGAATGGCTTTCAGTCTTTCACTTGCATTTGAAGTCATATTGGTAAAGAACTGAGATCATCTGTTAGGAGGTTATCTCTGACTTATTTTATCACAAATAATTTATAAATTATTATTTATCAATAATACATTATTAAAAAAATTATTTATTTGAAATTCATACACTGGCTAATTTTCGAAGAACTCACAGGAGTGTTTGTCTGATCCTGTGACCTTGAAGGCTCAGAGCAGGGACATGGAGGCCAGAACCTTGGCAGGAAGTAGAAACCCCAGAGGCAAGACTGGGTTCCTGAGTCTTGTATATATAGTTAGATATATACTTAATAATATATACAAAGCTTAAATGGATCTGTATTGGACTGATAAATGCACATAAGTATTCTTTTGGTTGAAATTTAATGAAACTTTTATTAACATGCTTTGAAATTTTAATTTTACATGTTGTGGATCATTTTCTTATAGATCCAAAATATTTCATTGGCTTTTGAAGCATTTAAAGAAGAATCCTTGAAGCCATCTATTTTGGACATCTATTTTGGTGGTGGTTAGAATTAATAACTTTACATATACTTACCCCAAATTAAATCCTATACTTGAGGATGCCCTTGAGGACCCCAGGGAGGCTAGGCTGGGTTTGGAAGTCTCTCTGAAAACTCCTGGAGCTAGCCTTGCATCATGGAAATGTCATGATGGACTTGGAAAGGACTCTGGTTTCTAGTTTCTATGAGGTGATACTCAGCTTAGGCTGATATAGCAAAATACCACAGGCTGGGTGGCTTCAGCTGAATGAGTTCTGGAGGCTGGATGCCTATGATCACCCACCATTAGGAGCAAATTCAGATCTCAATGATAACTCTCTTCTTGGCTTACAGTTACCTTGTGTTCCATAATAGAACCTGATCAAACTCTATTTTGTTTTAATCATTTTTAATGAAGAACACTAACCTTATACTGGTTGAGAATATTATTTACTCCTAATTACTTCCACATATTCTGTCTCCAAATTATTATTGATACAAAGTCTCCATTTCTAAATATTATCACATCAGGGTTGGAGAATGAGCATGTAAATTTGGGCACAAGCATCGGGTCCCTGACATACACTATGAACAAGAAAATGGACCTTAGAATCTGTGGTTGGATTTTAAATCTTTTTGCCTCTACTTTTTTTTAGCACAGTGGCTTAGGATGAGTTGTTCTTTAGGATTCAGTTTCTATTTCTATCATTTAGGGACAATGAGAGATTGAAAAGGCTTCACTTGCATTAGATGTCATATTAGTAAAGGAGTGAGATCACGTATTTGGACATCTCACTTAGATTTGTCTTATCATTTCAGAATTTTAAAATTAAATGAATACTGTTGTAGTTGAATGGAAATCCCCCCAAAGGTAATGACACTATTAAGAGGTATGGATTTATAGGTATGGCCTTATTGGAGGATGTGTGTCACTGTGGATGCAGGCTTTGAGGTCTCATAGCCACACCCAGTGTCTTAGACCACTTCCTATTTCCTCCTGGATGAAAGTGTAACATCTTCTTCTCCAGCTCATGCTCCCCATCATGATGATAATGGACTAAACCTCTGAACTATAAGCTGCCACCTCAATTAAATGTCTTTTTTTTTTTTTAAGAGTGGTCATGGTGTCTGTTCACAGTAATAGAAACCCTAACTAATACACTTGCTAATTTTTAAGAATTCACATATGTGTTTACTTAAACTTTGACCTAGAAGGGCACGAAGAAGGGCCATAGAGACCATGAGCACAGCAGGAGGTAGAAGTCAGGTAAAGTCCTTGACAGAGAGGCAAGACTGGGGTCTTTCCGGATTTTTCAGAAATGTTGACGATCGTGGCACAGGGGCTGAAGAGGGTCCATGACATAGGGTTGGAGGCTCCCAGCTGGGATGTGGAGGATGCTTACCACAAAAGGAGATGCACCTTGACCTCATGGAGTTTCCTGTGTGCCATTTTCAAAATGGGAAATACAAATTGAAGCTACTAGACTGGCAAGGGTTGGTTGTTTATGTACAAATGGCTCTAGACAGGTCTAGCATCTTGGAATGGACTAGCAATTTGACAGCCATCCAAATAGGAAGTTGCTCTTTTCTTTTTGAAGGATGGCTAGGATTGAATGAGATTAGCAAAGCAGGGGTAACTGGTCCTCCTCCACATCTTCAGCCATGACTGCTGATTGCCTGAGCCATGGTGGGAAGGTTACCTGTTGCCTCATTTCTTTCTCCTCTTCCCAGGGTCCATGTGGGAACCCTAAGTGCTCAGATTCTAATGCCTGGAAAAATCTGACAGGCATCCCCATAGGGTTTCAAATAAACATCAGACAAAAAACATGATTCATAGGTACATTATGCCACGTGTTGGGGGAACATAGGGAGAAAAAAAGGTGAGAAGATAGTGAACTCTGCACACTGGTGCAGAGGCCTACGGACCAGCTGCTTGGAAAAGGCAAGTGGTCAGGGAGGGATGTCATTAGGATAGAGGGAGGAAGTGGCTGATGGGCAAAGCTGAAGAAAGAAGCAGAGAGAATGCACTATTACAGTGCATTTTCCTCTCCGAGCTCCAGGCATGTGACACAGGAACGAGGAAGCCAGCCAACTCTGGAAGGCCAGGAACATCATTTCTTCTTGTTAAATCGAAGTATGCTTTGATGGAGCTCAGGAATGGCCGTGCTTGCCCTTCATAATCTGTGGTTGCTTGGGGACCGAGGTGTGGCCTAATGCCAAAGTTCTATAGCACAGGTGGACTTGGAGAAGTTTTAGTGGCTAAAATGTCTGTTAACAACTTGAGAGGATGAATGAAGACCTGAGCTAATAAATTTAGGAGTGGGCGAGTGAACAGTCAATGGAAAAGTACTGAAATCGTTAGGCTCTCAGGCCACACTTTGCTACCAGTTACATGTCCAGGCTAAATGGTGCTTATTTGGGGATGTTTTTACTTAATGATATGAGTTAATTTAACACCTATATTTTCAAGCAATATTAAACACTTCAGGTATCATTAGGCATTAAGGTATAGGCCCAACTTTGTGACTGTATTAAATTAGAAAAGTCAAGTGCAGTTAAACTTTGAAGCAGCAGGTGAATTTCTCTACTGTTTAAAGTGTGAGCCTACTCTAGTCGGTAAACATTTTGGTCCCTATTCCATGCCAAAGGTCAGTATCTCCTGTATCCTCCACTCATGCCATGGTGATGGAAGCTGAGGACAGTGTGTTTTAGTGAATCTGTTTGAATTATGGCTGCCAAACTTCACATATCCTCTGAAGATTCTGAAAAAAACAGCAGGATGGACAGACAGCATCATGCAGACCACAGTTTGGGCTATGTATCACAAGTTCCAGCTACAGTTCCAATTTCAGATGAACTTACTGCATATGGTATAGGGATTTGGGACCCATTACTCCAAAGTTCTTTTTACAATATTTATTTCATTGGTGTCTACATCCATCTTGAAAGAGTAGTTGATCCTTATTGTTCTAGTGTTCTTTATCTCACCTCTCTGTCTCTCTGTCTGTCTGTATGTCTGTCTGTCTGATTCCATCCAATCCATCCATTATCTCCATATATAATTTTTACCTAAGCATGGGACAACTATAAATATGTCTATACTGTTTTCTCTTTAACTGTCAATACATAAAGTATCTCTTGGGATGTTTTATAACTGTGTGACATTTCAGAGTGTAGACATGACCATCTGTCCACTGATTTATTCTATAGAAAATATTAGAAATCTTTGGCTGATCACATAACTCAGATGACAGCTAGCTACTTTCTACCCTGGCCTTGTGTCTCACTTTTTCTTTTAGAGCACAGTAGTCATTGTTCAGTTTTCTTTTTTGTTCCACAAAAGAAGTTTGGCAGTAATATTTGTCAAATTGGTGCTCTTTCCAGAAGGTTCTGGCCTGGGGTGAGAAGCCTTTCTTTGCCAGGCTGTCTTGCCTGGTTGTGAGCGTAGCCTTTAACAACTGAGCCGTCTCTCCTGCTCTGGTCTTGTTTCTTAAAGAGAACTCTAACCAATCCGTTAGCCAGTTGCATGGATACCACAGTATCCGCCTCCAGGCAAGATTCAGACCCTATCTCTCAAAGTCTGTAAACCCTTTATGGAGGCAACTTCTCTTTCTGGAGACCCCATCTAGTAACAAAGGACAATGGACAGGAGGCTTAGAGATGTTTGTGGGCTAGAGATGACCAGCTAAGGCTGCTCAGGAGTGAGGGATTGATGAGGGAGTCTATTGGCTGTCTGCTGAGAGAAGACTGTCCATGATGGCCCCTTGCCTAGCTTATGCTGTGTTTAGAGCAGCTGGCTGGTGTGTGTGTGTGTGTGTGTGTGTGTGTGTGTGTGTGTGTGTGTGTGTGTGTGTGTACGCGCGCGCACGCTCCACAAACAAGCTTGAGTGTATCTGGTGAAAAGTGTCCCCGGGAAACCAAGTGAGTAAAAGCCAAACAGAGTAGTCTTTCTCTGAGCCCTCAAAGAGAAGCAACAGTAACAAAAACTGCCTTTTCACAGACACATAAATATTTAATAATCATCTGTCTACAACCAATCTCAAAGGAAAAAATCTTTAAATAGACTGCTGGAAAGGCCAGAACCTGAATTTTAATTGAGGTACTTTGAATCACTCCCATTAGTCAGTTGCTCTGACTTCTTAGTGAGAGGTGGATTGCTTTTGAAAGGGGAATTGGAATTATTAGCAGGTCTTAACAGCAACCAAAAAATTAAAAAAAAAAAAAAACCTGTTCCTACTAAATAATAAACTAGGCTTCTTTAAATAATGTGGCTGTTGTGTGTGTGTGTGTGTGTGTGTGTGTGTGTGTGTGTGTGTGTGTGTGTGTCTGTTTTACTAGGATGCAAAGCAAGAGGCCATTGAAGATGTAATTTGAAAAGCTTCCTGAGCATATCTGCCTGGGTAAGCACTTTCTGCCAGTCACCTGTCTGAGAAGTTCCAAGTGCTCCCAAAGTTTACAGGGCATAGGTGTGTGTGTGTGTGTGTGTTTATATATTTATTTTCCCTTTCTCTGCCCCCTAGGCCTCTAGTCTCCAGCAGCTGATTTAACAGCCCTCTTCCACCATCCCCTTGTATCTCACACTAGCCAATTTCAACAGTCTAAAGTGCTCAAATTGAGCCATTTTGTTCTCTGTAAAATGAACCTCGGGCCATTATGTGTGTTTTTTCACTCACCCACCTCCTTGCCATCCCAGCCTTGGCCCCCAGCTGCCCATCCTCCTGTTTTTCCTCTCTCTCAGAGGTAGCCTGGGAGTGGAGGCAGACAGCCTTCCAGGGGACCCCTGTGCTCAGTCTGCCCGTGTCAACTTCATTCTGGCAAAATTTGCTTTGAGATGTGTGTCATGAGGCAAGCTGCAGGCTACCCCACTATAATTGATCTTGCTTATTCATCTGATTGTCCTGGAGCACCTCTCTTTTTGCTGGCTTCTGAATGGATAAATTGTTTGTGGATTTAATGTGATTCTGGAACCTCCTGCCCTAGGTATCCTCTCTACCTCCTTCCAGATGACAGCATAGAGTGACATTTGTCAAAGAAAGCTTCCCTGGCCCCACAGTCCATACCCGGGAGGACATCTTCAAGTATCAAAATTAAGTCAATCTCTAGACTAATTTATTATGGAGATACTTTGCACGGCCCTTGATTTATTGTCATAAGCAAAGAGAGAGTCTGTCTTTGGGTCCATACTCACTCGCTTCAGATGACTTAAACCCATGCTTATGATGGATCTGAATCCAGTAATTTATTCTATTTTGGGTCATTAACCCTTGTTCTGCTTATGGCAGCAAATGACTTCATCTTCAGACATGATGAGTGTTCTAAACTATGGGGGTACTTGGCTCTCTCCAGCTCTCATCTGAAAATCAATTTTAAACAAGTGGCAGGCATTAGAAATCCTCTCTGCTTATGGGTTTGGGCAGCATTGCCTCCGGGATGTGAGGATACAGGGATGGTGGCGGGGAGATGAAGGGTTTAACGAACGTCCTAGGAAAGAACTCTTATTGCTAGAGTGTTTGTGTTGGGGTGGCTAATGTCCTGAGAAGGCTGTACAATAGGCTCTGTCAAAATGCTTCTTGGAAGTGGGAATGGATTGCAGTTTGGAAATGGGGTGGGAGAAGGGAGGCCCCCTCAGTCTAGCAATCCCTTCTATAGACTGAATAACTAGCTGGAAACCTTTGCGCTCATTCCCATTGACCAAAGGCTGGAGGGACTTTAGTTGTTAAGCTTTTAAACCACAGCAGTTTAAACATTTTTTTTTCAATCTGTTTTTTTTGTCTGGTATACCAGTTCTCCGATTGACCTTGAAGCGTACAAACTCATTTTGAAACAAAATAAATAAAAAGCAAACAGAAATACCTTTGCTTTCAAAGCCAAGCTGGTTTCTTGCCTCTTTTAAGGTGCTACATAAATAGATGGCATTGCCTCAAGTAAATGACCCAGGACATAGAAGACTGATAGGTCCAGGTGGCTTGCGTCACACCTGGGCAAGTGAACAGATACTCCTGTGGTCCCGGCCACCATGTCTCTGGATCACTTGAACAACAGTACTTGGGTCCAGGGAATTCTTTTTCTTCTCCATGAAGATAAGAGCATGTCTAACTGACATTTGAGAACTCTTAAATAGGCTCACCTCTAATTATGACTTATGCCTTCCTTAGCCTCAGTTATATGAAATTTTGTCTACTATAGAAGCTTTACATTTAAATATTTGGGAGGGAGAAAGTAAATTCTTAGAATCTTTTAATGGAAGAGATTTAATAATTATTTAGTGAGTCCCCTTAGGTTTTACTGATGAACTTCAGTCTCAGACAAATTAAGGGTTTCAACCAAGGTCACCCAGACTACCTGGTATCAAAGTGGAACTCAAACCATTTCTATTGCATAGTGTAACACCCAAGCACAAGGACAAGAGATGGCTGTCCCAAGTGCATGAAAGGAGAAGTTTCACTATTTATAGAGTGTGTGTGTGTGTGTGTGTGTGTGTGTGTGTGTGTGTATGGAGGAGCATGTGTGCATGCATGAACATGCAATGCCTGTGGAGGCAAGAGATCAAGCTTGGATGTCTTTCCAAAGGAGCCACCTGTCTATCTTGTATTTTGAGACTGTGATCTAGAGCTCACAGAGCAGACTAGGCTGCGTAGTCTGTGTGCTCTAGGGATCCACCTGTTTTGCCTCCCCAGTGGTAGTATTATAAGCATTTGTCACCAGCTCTGGCCTTTTCCATATCTTACAACATCAATATTAATGTGCCCACTTCTTTCAAGGTGAGTGTTTACCAGCTTCCCCCTTGATTCTTTAATATACTGTGACTCTGACTCTCAGTTTTGTCCGTAAACTAAGATGCATCTGTTGCCCAACAAATGGTAAACACAACCCACATCTTGCATTAGAAGTGCCCACTTCTGCATTCAGAATTAAGTAAGAAAATGACCTTTGGTTAAGCCCTCCAGTGATGATATCTTAGGGTTCAAGTACAGGAGGACCCAGAGAAGGAGGGGATAGATTTACTGGGGCCTGCCTCACCTGCACCTCTCTGATATATTAATGTTGGATGCAGGACCAGGGTCTCTTAACCCTCAATGGGTTTGGAAGTCTCTGGTCTACCTTCTAGACCTTGTTTTCTTGAATATCATTTACACCTCCATGGACCCTTTTGGTGGTCTAAGGGCCTGACTGTTTATTTGTATCTCTCTGTAGTCATCCTGGCCAGACTAGACCCTGGCTGGATTTCCTTCTCTTCAGCCACTCCGTGGATTTGTCAGGTAAACATCCCAGATGGATGTCATCATCTCTGACAGAAGACCAGCTCATGCTTCAGTCTCTTCAGTCTTCATTTCAACTCACCCTTGGCAGGAATCTTATGCAAACAAGTGCAGTTCTCAAAGAGACACCATCAAGATATTTTCCAAAAATACCCCTCATCCTTCCCCTAGTAATTATGTCTTAACAGTTACTCATATCTACTCAGAAGATGACTCCACTTTTTTCCCACACAGCAGACCTGGAAAAAGTCCACTGGGCAGAAAGACTGGACAGACCAAGGCTTTTTTGCCATGAGATTTAGAGTCAAGCCAATGAAGTTATTATTGTTGGTATTATTTGATGAAGTAGGAACATTTGAAATGGAATCTTGTTATCTTTCCTCTAAGGCAGCATCCTAAGTCACACCAGGCCCACCAGAATATTTGGAATACTCTTAATTCAGTTTACATCTGTTTTATTCAGTGTAGGTGACCCCCATCCCTTAGGATTCTACATAGTTTCTTTATTCCCTTCGCACTTTATTTTTTTGCCTCATCACTCTCTCATGACAGGAGGGAAAAAGAACCTGATTTTTACCTCCACATATCCCAGAATCCCATCTGGTTGCTTATCAACAAGTAGTGTGCCCCAAAGCTAGAGGAAGTCTAGCTGTGCTTTAGCCCCCAGTGTGGAAAACTGCATATGGCCAGCCCCAGCTGTCCTGGGGGTAAAATATCTTCTACCTAGGAACCCTGGGACTTGACAGTCAAAAATTCTATTCATTGAAAACAGACTAGCCCTGAAAACCTGGTTTAGTAGATAAAATCTGTAACCACCGAGGATAAATCTAGTTTCGCTTGTTTGTACTGGTCTAATTTAATATCATCTCCCTTGGAGTTTCCAGCGTCTAGATTTCCTAGATCATTAAATCCATTACTTCTCAGTGTTGGATTTTTATTTATTTATTTATTTTTACGCAGGAGGATGGGGTTGTAGAATGGATATATGTTTTTAGTGGAACCCTATGCTAATCATGGGAGCCTCGCCAATGCCCTATAGGCTGTGACCTGACTAATTTCTGGTCCCAGGGGCCCTGAAGATGGATTTCTATCCATTTAACATGAAAAGAATCTGCAGTAGAGTCAGAAAAAGGGTTTGTTTGCTACAGCTCCTGCTGTCACAGGGCTTACATGAGGTCTCAGAGAGAGATGCTTTCCAAACCTTTTAGAAATGACAGGATATCTGGAGGAGGGGTGCAGAAATGTATTCATCTAGCAACTTCCACATCCTCAATGGTCTAAATGGCTGAAAGAGACCTGATATGAGTTTCCGTGTGACCTTGACCAGCCAGGCTCCTTCTCTGGTCTTTAGTTCCCCCATTTGACCAGTGGAGTGGATATCACATTTGTATCTATGTTTGGAGGATACCATGGCTTACAGCACTGTTCCAGTTAGCAGGTATTTACCGAAGCAGCTGTCACTTTTTTCTTATCCCACCCAGGAGCTGAGATACTGTCAAGAGTTAATGCTTTGACCCAGCTCCATCCTCTAGGAATCAGCATTGGGAGATTGTTGAGTATCCAGGAAGCACAAGTGTGTGAGTAGTAAACATTTAACTTCTTAATAGACATGCAAAGGCATGTGCCTAGCATCTCGATTGTTTCCTGATGGATAGAGAGGAAGAGGATGGAGTGCTAAGTGGTGGAGAAAAGCACGATGGATTGGAGCCTTCCACTTGCTTCCTAAAGGCCAGGCTGGGAGAAGGGATGAAGGATATGCATTACTGACATACAGGGAAGACATATATGGGAAGACTGATGTTCTCAGGTTAAGGCAGAGTTCAAAGGCCGATTACAGTTTGCCTGGATGTCGAAATCTGAGAACAAAGATGGGTCCTGAGACATCTAAGCAAAGACCCATTGTCAACACTAAACCTCTATTTGTGGACCATTGTGGTACTTGGTCTTTACCAGGTACCCCTCATCCTGCATGGAGTAGTGTCCAGCCAGCTAGAGTCCTTTGACCCGCTTCCAACCATGGTATCCTTAACAGAGTGGTTGCAGGCCTTGACACATCTCAGAAACTTATGAGATTCTTTCCAGGACAGAGCTCATCACCCAGATAACAAAGGAGCTTCTGTGCCCTGTTCCATGGCAGAAAGCCAATGAAAGGTTACAGCAATTATTCATCTGATTGTGAATCTGTACCAGTGCTTCAGTCTCTCTCTCTCTCTCTCTCTCTCTCTCTCTCTCTCTCTCTCTCTCTCTCTCTCTCTCTGTGAAAGGAATGCATGATATTTATGTCTTAATGTAGTTCTTTTCTTCTTCCTCCTCCTCTTCTCTCTGACATTTTCTCTTCACTTCCCCGTCCACCCACACCCATGCTATAACTCCAAACAGAAAGGTGAGCATGAGAAGGAAATAAGGAGATGTTTGTGAGCTTCTCACTTGGGGTAGAGACTCCATATGAACTGGTCAATGTGTCTGTCTGTTCCTTTTCTTGTTGGTGTCACAGGATCCTTTACAAAGGAGGAGAGATTCATTTTGGCTCTTGGCTCAGGGGCTATTATCCATCATGTCAGGGACAGACATGGTGGGAGGAAGGTTTCCCATCCTTGGTCACAGGAGCACTAGGTACTTGCTCACTGGAAGTCACCAGTGAAGAAAGGATTGCAGCATCCCAAGTGGAAGGAGGCTGTTGTTCTCAAGGCCCCTCTCTCTAGCTGCCTGTGCCATCTAGTTAGGCCCTGTTATCTCCCAGACAACACAATCATCTGGGGACCAAGTGCTTAACTGCCAGAGCCTGTGGTGGGCATTTCCCATTCAAACCCTAGCAGCATATAATGGGTGCTTGAAGTGTGCATGTGTGTACAAATGACAGACACTGGAGCAGACACTTCTTTAAATGCTGTCTTTCTTCAGCAGAAGATACCTCCCAATGTCTTTTTCTGCATAATTGGGTTGTCTTTTCATAGAAACCTACAAGCTGGAGGCACTTGTTTCTGAACCTCAGTCCACTGCACTCTCACCAGGTCAGGTGTGATAGGAAAATCCTGTTGTCTGGCTTTGTATTCTCAATAATGGAATCGCTAATCTACTTGATCTGGCCAAGTCAGATAAAGGAGAAAGGGAGAACGCCTGTGTTTTGGAGATGGAAGGTACTTGTAAAAGCAATTTCTTTGTGGCAGGGGGGAGGTAAGAAAGACACACGGTGGGGAAACAAGAGGAAAGACTGTTGGAAACCTTTTAATTACTACTAATTACCTCAGCAGAAAAATGTTAGAAGTTTGAAAGGATTTGTGTCAGCAAGTGAAAGATCAAAGATTGCTAGGCTCGCGTTTTAATCTGTTGGCTATAAAAAGGGATGGGGGGGTAGTAATGGGACCCAGGAGAATGGCAGCCCAGGTGGCTCTGCCCTTAATCCTGTCTTGACTGCTGAAGCCTGAGGCCTAGTCCCAATTACATAATAAGATGATTTAACTTCATTTAATTTTTTTTTTCTGTCTTCTATTGGAATCTCCTGCAGAGCATGGAGCAAGGGTAGATTCTCTTCTCTACTGAGGATGAAATGAGCTGGGGCTGTGAACTGCTCAGAGCATTATTTTATTTATTGTCTCACTCTCTTCATCCAGCAAAATGTTGCTTTAATCTGGAGTTTCAGATCATCGACACCTCCACTCCTCAAGCAAGAATTCCTCAAGAACAAAGGAGTCTCTGCACGCCCAAAGAAGGGGTGGTGGTTGAGTTGTTAGTTGAATTTAGTGAGGATAATGAGTAAACTGTATTACTGGAAGGTCCTTCCTGTTGGGATCCTGGTGGTGTTCCTTAGGAAAGGGGAGGAGGATCATGGGAAGCCTCTACTTCAGTTCCTCTTAGTTTCCGTCTTTGCTCCTACCTTTTTAAAGGATGGGTCAGACTAGGGATTGCTTCTCTTGGCAGGATATCGGCTATCCTCCATCTGTTGTCACTTACCTGACCCTCTGCACACCAAACTGCACGTAGTTGCAACTCTTTCTGACCACTGACTCCTCAGTTCTTAGGCAGCAGAAAGTGGCTACTGTCTGTGGCAACAGTGAGTGTTAGCGATGGAAACCATTTGAAACACAAGTCCTACTGAACTTATCATCTCATCTTTACATAAACAACCTGCTGATTCCTTACCTAGAGGGGCTGAGTGGCAGCTGGTAGCCCACCTCATACTGCATCCTTTATTGACTTTGGTCCATTTCTTATCTCTGGTGTTGCATATGGGCCCCTTTCAAATAACTAACTTTCCTTCACTACCTCAAGATCTGTTCCTAGGAGATCCATCCTAGTGTGTCACCAAAAGAACAGTGTCCCTGCAGGATGCAGCCGTCTCTCTGTCTTTTCTGGCAGGCAAATTTCGCATTCCCAGAAACTTGATGAAGCAAAATGGAGCTCACTTTAAAAACTGCCAGCTACTTTCGTTAGCACGTAACGAAAGGATCTGATCCCAAGTCATCCAGCCTCTTAGCATCTCTTGACCTCAGCTAAGTTCCCTATCTATTTATCCACTTTTCATGCACACAGAAGGGTCTTAGTTAGCAGATTAGAGGAAGAGATGCATTTGAATTAGTTACATATTATAGAGTATGAAATCAACCTCAAATTGAACAGCTGCCAATGACAAACACATAACACATAGTCTCAGGAGACTGGGACTTGGATGCAGACTTCTCCTTGGTCTCCCAGTGAAGGTTCCAAAGAAGCTTGCCATCACTTCAAGGGTTGATGATGGCAAAGGATCCATTTCCAAGTAAGCCCATGGGAATTCTGGTAGCATTTAGTTTCCTGAACCATAGTAGACGAAATCTTCATCGTTGTGGCATCTGGTGAGAGGCCTCTATGTGAGCCTGAACACAGGTATTTCTAAACATGGTAGAGAGCTAGAATAAGAGATGCATATGTCTGCAGTCCTTATATAGGTGAGCTAGCGGGATGAGAACCACCACAAGTTCAAGGCTATCCTGGCTGCCTAGTGAGACCATGGCTGAAAGGAGCTGGGTTTGGTTGGGGAGACCATGGAGAAGTCTGCATCCAAGTCCAGTCACCTGAGACTATGTGTTATGAGTTTATCATTGGCAGCTGTTCAATTTGGGGTTGATTTTGTAACCTTCTTAGAAGTGACACTTGTCACCTTTGCCATATTCTTCAATCAACTGTTCAGGTGTGTTCCACATTTAGATGTCCAGACAGATTATGCAAGGACATGAATACCAAGAGGAAAAGGGTCTTTGAAGTCAGCTAAGAAGCTGCCTACCATACCCCTGACTCTCAGTCCTAACACCCCACTATTCTGGCATTGTACAAGAGCCAGCTATCTATTTAAGCAGATTTTCCACTTGTCTTTAATTATGAAATTATATTAATTACTTTGGCATGGTATCTTTCTAAAAGTCTTGCTGCTGACTAATCCTCTGCACGAAAGCAGTAGTGTGAGCACACCCTGATCACTTCACAGTGTTGGCTCAGAACCTGCCTTTCGGAAAGCGCCATTCCTTGGCTTTCAGGCTACAATAATCATTCCCTCCGAGTTCCTGTTCCATTTATTTTCTATATTGTTTATGTGACATATAAGCACATATTGCTGTGTGACGGTTCTATTGTTACCTCGAATTACTCCTTGAATCT
Organism: Sigmodon hispidus; assembly: GCA_004025045.1. Taxonomy (NCBI): domain Eukaryota; kingdom Metazoa; phylum Chordata; class Mammalia; order Rodentia; family Cricetidae; genus Sigmodon; species Sigmodon hispidus. Next base: position 29,310 of record PVIH01002561.1, read on the forward strand.
CATATTGTTTAATTTCCACACATCAACATCTTGTCTCTCCATGAGAATTACAAGCAGTTGGAATGTGGCGGTTATCTAATGCTTACATAAAACAAGCTCAGTGGAAGCTCTCTCTAAATGTATGTTGAGTTCCTTCCTTTGAGAATGTTCATTTCAGACTGGTGGCCCTGATGTTTTGATGACTTCTGATGGAGAAGTACTGCTTCTTACTTTTTTTTTTTAAGATTTATTTATTACGTATACAGTATACAGAAGAGGGTACCAGATGTCATTACAGATAGTTGTGAGCCACCATGTAGTTGCTGGGAATTGAACTCAGGACCTCTGGAAGAACAGTCAGTGCTCTTAACCTCTGAGCCATCTCTCCAGCCCCCTGCTTCTTACTTTTTAAGAGTCTCTAACCTACACTCTTTCCCCTGTTCATTTATTTTTCAGGTCTGGTGATTTTAGCACTGTTTAGTATTGCCAGTGTATTAGCCAGAATGGATTTGCATTTTCCCAAGAATTGTTGAGAGTTAGCATTTGCTGGAAGAGCCCTCTGGTCCCCTTGTGTAACATCCTGGTTTTGTAACTTTGTCTGCAGGGCTAAGAAAGAAACAAGAGAGACACTTTTATTAGCATCAGCTCCCTGCTGGGGGTTATTGACTGAAGTCCATGGCTATATTTCAGAGAGTGAACAATGGATGTGGGTGTGAACTTTAATATATTTCTCTGTCTGTGCCTGGGTGCAGCTGCGTGTTTTGTGTTATGGATGTGTGTGTGTGTGACAGAGTACTTTCCGGTGCATGCACATGTATAAACCAGAGGTCATTGCTGAATGTCTTCATTAGTTGCTTTTTATTTTATTTTCTGTTAATGGAAAGGAGGGAAGCACATACAATGACATGTTGTGTGGAAGTAAGGTGACAACTTTCAGGAAATGAGTTCTATTATTTCCAAGGTGCAGAGCTCAGGTCCACATGTTTATACTCTATAGAGGTTTATACTATACCATCTTGCCAGGCTTCCACTTGATTTTTTGACAGGCTCTCTCATTTCAAGTTGACTAGGCTGGCTGTCCAACAAGCCCCCAAGATCCTCCAGCTTTTGTCCCTTCCATTGTAGGTCTTGGGTTACATTCTGTCTGGCTCTTGTGTGTATGTGTGTGTGTGTGTGTGTGTGTGTGTGTGTGTGTGTGTATTATCCATGTATAACTTTACCCATTGAGCCATCTCTCCCAAGCCCACAAGAATGAACTTTTTAAAAGTGTACTGTGTTTGAATATTCTGAGTGATGGATATACAGTGTGGTACATTTTTATATTCTTCATCATGGTTGTCTTAAGCTGGACATAGAAAGCTATGCCTAAGGAGAGGACTGTAAATGAACACAGCTTTGAGAGATTGGATTTGACCACACTGCAGTGGCTCGGAGTCTCAGTTCTGAATGCCTGGATTTCATATGATATTCCCTTGGGTATTCCTTACAGGAAAAGTGAGCAGGGCTACATTTTGTACCCCACCGTCTCATTTCATTGGTGAAGCACTGTATCTCAGTACCTTATGAATGTGAGCATGCTTGGAAATAGAGGTTTTTGTGTGTTTGTTTGCTTGCTTGCTTCTTTGTTTTAGAGATGATCTGTTAAAATGAAGCCATGCTGGAACAGGACAGGTAATTCAGGATTATGGGTAGCCGTGTAGACTGGATGCAATGTAGGTAGTTATACCTATGTACAGGGGAAGCATTATGAGTCTGGCAAAAACCCATTTGCATTTTGCTATGCAGCAAGGTAGAAGTGAGGGCAGAGGGCCAGTGACAGAGCCTCCCAATGCCGTCAGAGGGGCATGGCCCTACCAACATGAAGATTTCATATTTCTAGTTCCAGGACCCAGAAACATTTCTATTTGTAATCTACCCGGATCATGGATATTTATAGTAATACCCTAGAACTATTACAGGAGCCATCTGGGGCCTAAGTTTAGACCCCCACTTCCCTGACTTCTCTCCATGTTTCTCAGTAGGTCCTTCCATGTTATCCTCTAAGCCTTCCTTGGTCAGTAGTTGCCTTCATGGTTCTCCATTCTCCAAAAGGTACATATATTAGTGTCTCCGTGCTCACCTCCAGTCTGGTTTCTGCTTCCCTGCACAAGAAGGACTGAGCCCATCCACAGTGATGATGGAATCACAGCTGTACCTAGTATCAGCGCAGACCTAAAACATTTGGAAGGGGATTGTCTTAAGCTCAGAACAAACACATTTTGTTAAGGGCCTTCTCTGGGGCCATCCTTGCTCACATCTTTTGAGGTTAGGGTCTCTGAGTACTAATGAGAGGGGCAGCTTCAACCTGCCTGACATGTTTACTGTTGTTCTCTTTCCCACCAGTGTTGGAGAAGGGAAATGTCACAGAGCCTGTCAATCTTGTCTGCTCCCATCAAACCAGGGAAATGCTGTTTCCTTTCCTGTGGAGGTTGATAGCTGTGCCTGAGAACATATCTTCCCACATCTCAATCTGGGCCAAGAGGGTGGCTGAGACCTTAGCCATCCATGCAGGGGAGCTCACTGGATGGTTGTCAGAGAGAGAGAGAGAGAGAGAGAGAGAGAGAGAGAGAGAGAGAGAGAGAGAGAGAGAGAGAGAACCCACTCCACAGCAGATGGGCAGAAACACTGGCCTCTGTCTATGGCAGGGTTTCTTGGCCCGGATATGGATGACACTTTGGGTCAGATCATTTTTGTGGTAACTTGGGTCCTATAGGTAGCAGTGCCCTTGGCCTGTGTCCAGTGAATGCTAGTAGTACCAGCCTGTCATAGAACCCCAAATATCTTCATTTTCTGCATATTATCCCAAGTAAGCACTACTGTTCTTCTTTGTTCAGATAATTCTAGGGATATTTTTGAAACTCAGGATGTCTCTCAGATACTTCATATTAGAAGGGGAAGTTGTGGTAGTTACTTGGCAGTTCAAGAGATTGGGGGGACCATGCAAGACACAGAGGTGACATAGCTACAGATTTTTAAGATGCAGGGTAATAAGTAACCCTCATCCATACCTCACACTGCAGATTCTGGAGGTTTGACTAGGTCACGTCTCATAATCACATTCTGAGAGGTTACAGTGTAAAGGTAAGAAGTAGGTTAGGTTCCATTCCATTTTGCCCAGTGCAATGTGCATTAATGCCTGATTGTCAGGCCTAATAGGTATTGGTTTCCCCTTTGGCCTGCATGTTGTTCCTATTCATACAACAAGTCTCACGATCATCTTGGCACCATGACAAATTAACACTAATGAAGATGTCAGAAGGTATTGTGTGGCCTTCTCTGTTCTAGGCCCTCCTTGCCGCTTCCTGTTGTCTTTTCTGTTAAGATGAACATTTCTTTTACATTGTAACACCACCAGGTCTACCCTAAAAATGCCACTGTCATTACATACCTGAGTTGGATTCTAGTTGTTCTCATGGGAAGGATAATGCCTTGGTTGACTTAGGCATATTTTTGATGTTTCTTATGTCATGAAAAAATCCATGGTGATTTGGCACTGAAAGAGAAATACATCCTGTATCCAGAAAGGCCATACTCTTAATGTTATAGAATAACGTATGTCATTGGACTAATGACTTTCGTTTCTACTTTTCTCAAAGCAATCTGCAGGAGATTAAAAAAAAAAAATGAACGTTTTTTTCCTATTTTGCTTGTATATGTTGTATGTAAGTGTGCATGCATGTTTGCATGTGTATGGATGTACCTGTGTATGTGCATGTACATGTTTGTGGAGGCAGGTGTGTGTGTGTGTGTGTATGTGTGTGTGTGTGTGTGTGTGTGTGCCAGAGGCTGACATTTGCTATCTCCTTCAATCACTTCGTTTTATTTATTAGGGCTGGATGTCTTGCTGCTGAGCTCAGAACTCGACAACTCTGCTAGTCTAGTTAGGCAGCTTGCTCAAAGGGTCATGTGTCTATCTGGACCACTGAGATTTCAGCAGGGTTGCCATATTTTCCCAGAATTTATATGGATTCTTGGTTCAAACTCTAGTTCTTATACCTGCATGGCAAGTGCTTTGTCACTGAGCCATGGAGGTATTTTAATGCAGAAAAACCTTAAAAGTAACCCAGATTGGGTTACATTTAATTGACAGTGTTTTTCTCTTTCAGTGCACAAAAACATGGCCTATAATGGACACTTTCTGGTTCAATGAACATAGTATGTCATGAGACCCATGGAATGGTCCTTGAGTTGGAGAATTCCTTGAATCCCAGGCTTTGAAGACATAGAAAAAACTTGGTAAATGATAGTGAATGCCTAAGTCTACTCATGAAGAGTCATGCCATGTGGTAGAGTGTATACTCTGAGGCCCTGCATTGGAGTTTCAAGTAAATGTTTCTGGAGACTCTGACACTGATAGCCGACAAAGAACCCTTTATATTCATGGGGGATCTAGTTACCCCTCTTTGCTCTGGTGCAACGGAGGCCCATTAAAGGGATACTCTCTTTGCACTAAGTCTCATCTATATGCTCAGTACAAGGCCCGTTCTCCCAGAAGCTGCCATGGTGAGAGTGAATTTTACCACAGCACCATGGAAGTGTAAGTAACACAGGACCTGAGCACCAGAATCCATCTTTCTCCTTGTCCTGACTGTGAACAGTGTGACCTTGTGATCTTTACACCTGTATGGACTGTACCCTCAAACTACGGGCCAGAATAGACCCTTCCTTCCTGCAGTTCCGTTCCTCAGCTATTTTGTCATCAAAATAAGAAAAAATAACAAATACAAGGTTCAGGCCAGAGTCAAGGAGATGAACGATACCTGTCTAGTCTTTGATAACTATCTGTGTGTATGATTTTGTGTGTGTGTGTGTGTGTGTGTGTGTGTGTGTGTGTGTGTGTGTGTGTTTGCTTTTCTTAATGGAGAGCAAGTTCTAGAAAAGCAGGACAAGGTATTTTTGAGAAAGGAAAGTGGAGGGAGGTCTTAAAGAAAATAAGAGAATGAGACTAAAGCCTTCAAAGAACATTTTGAAGTAAGCCAAACACAGGAGACAGGTGGCCAGACAGTAAAAAGCATCCCTTCTGTGTCTGTGATTCTTAGTTTGCTTTGTGGTAGAAATGGAGGGACTGGCTGATGTCAGTCCTGCTTATCACTATGTGCTCAATGCAGACTACCCCCCACTAGAAAAACACACAAGTTCATCTACAGACACTAGACAAGATGTCTAGGTTTCTGCTAACAGTGCCCAGTGTACAAGGCACTCATTTGAATCTCCTTCTGGTTGTCCAAGATGGTGCTGAAGACCCTAGTGAGAATCATTCTTGTGTCAGAAAACCTAGGACAAGAATGGAATACAAGCCACGATGGGAGTTTGCATTAAACCTACCCATGTAATAATCCTGAACCTGAGAAAGAATGCCTTTGCCTGTACTCTGACTCCCGGTTCTTCCTTCAGCTACTGTGGTCTTTCTAAGTGGTGATTCCCAGGCAAGTTTTACAAGCACATTTTAATGAGTCTTTTCTTCTGGGTTGTAAGAGGCTGAGAATTGAATCTGCTTGCGTGACACATCGTTCCTCTCCTCCTACTCAATCAACCATCACTAGACATATAAGCCACTCAGTCAGTTATCATAAAACTTGATTGTCAATTAGACAAGTAAGCAACAGATACCCAGAACCACTGAAAGACAGAGCAAGCCCTTGGTCAATAATAACAGGAACATACAAATAGTCCCTGAAGATTTCAGTGTAGAGACACTTGGGCCAGTTTGGGAGACACTAAGACTCTTCCAAAGAGTAAGTTTGAGCTCCACCTTGAACTGTGAGTGGGATGTACATTATCACTAAGTAAGTGGAGGCATTTCAAGTGAAGATAAAGTGACCAGACAGGTTACTCATCCTTGCGGTAGGTCTCAGTGGATACTTAGAAGGTGATGGGAATACAATCTGGAACTCTGGCTTGAAAGAAGGATCAAGACTGATCAAAAAGTTAGCTTTGTCAAAAGCTTCAGGCCCATTCTTTCCTACAGACAACCCGTGGTGATCTGAAGTCATTAATCCACCCGAAAGGCCTGTCCTGACCTGAGTTCCCTTGCTTTGAAGTGTGCTGTCCTCGGCGGCATGAGGAAATAATTTGCTGCCTGCTTCAGTGAACCATCAGGAGAGCCAGCAGACCTAATGACATGTGAGAATATTAACCTCCTCCCACGAAGAGCTGTGAATCTTGAGCGGCAGTCTATAATTCACCCTGAACTCCTGAGCCGGGCTTTCTTTCTCTCTTTCCCAGTTAACTCCAGAGAGAGAAGGGGAGGCTTGTTCATAAAACTTTATATTCTCCAACAGTACAAACCTTGCTGAGATGTTTAGTAATGAGTGACTTTTCTGCTGCAATGGGGAAAAAATTGTCCTTGCAGAAGCCGAAGGTGGGGGAAGCAGTGTTTTCAGTGGTGATTTACATAAATGCCTTGTTCTCACAGTAGGGACCATTATGGTATCATGGAAGGTGGTCACCTTAGTGCTTGGGTAATCGAGCTTCTTTGTAATTCTGTACTTTATCTTTAACATCAGAGAAGAATGGATGTTAAGACACAAATTTGGAGGTATCTGGACGTTAGAAGGGACTCTAAATACATTTAAAGGGTCATTTGAAGGTAGAAGCGGAATTCACATGTTGCTGAGCTGCAATGATCACATGTCTGTACTATGGTCTCATGACATTAAGAGACTGTTGGGAACAAAGTAGCATCTCAGCCACTTTTGCACTTAGGAGTGCTGGATTCACAAAGGGCTTCAATGACAGTTGTTAGAAGATACAGCAGTCACCTACTATGACCCAAGAGCTTCTCCACAGAGGCAGGTGAGGTCCACAGGTGATTTACTCACTGCCACAGCTAGAGTTTGTCCTCTGGTTAAACCGAGGCTCTTTTGTCTTTCTAGCCATCCCCTTGCTGCTCTGGACATTGGGATGCTTTTACTGCACTATGGTGGGACAATGTTACCTATTTAGTGAATTCCATCACACATGTTCCAGGGGACCTAAAGCAGTGGATAACAAGGAAATAGGAAGCGAGGGGCAGGGGGCCCAGTGTGTGAAGATATGCGGGCATAGTTGCTTGGCAGAGAGTACCAGATATGTGGGAAACCCTGAGACCGGGAGAACCTTTGACATTTTGCTAGAGAAGCCTAGCCCAGGAGAACTCAGGGTTCTAGTAGCAAACTCTTTGAATTCACCCTGGCCCTGGGGAAGACATGTTCAGTCAATAGTCCTAGAAGGAAGAATAAAAGACTCATGAAAGATCCATCTGTTGTTTCTTGGGACCCCTTTCTATGTGGCCAGGTCTTTTCATCTCAGGATCTCAAGTGTCTCCATTGAATGTGGGGCACATACAGGCATTTTAATGAGTGACAGATGTAATGAAATGCAACTTTGTCCTTTCACTTATTTGGCTCATATAACAAATGGAAAACCAACGGTTGCTATCTGTGCCACACCTATGTCATCCTCAGCTTTTGTGATTGGACCAAATTGCCATCTTCTTCCTGCCTCCATGCAGGGCATCCTGAGGATCCATTCATGATGGTTTCTTATCTTGGCAATGATCACCCTGAAAAGTCATCTTGGCCATTCTGCACATACAATGCCCATCAGTTCTGGACCAATGGTCAATTCATCAGACATTTGTCTTTTGCCCTCTGAGAAGTGTGTCAGTTTACCTAGTATGTTCTAGTTTGGGTTGCTATGAAAGATGAGGCAAAATTGGATGGGAATGAGTTTCATAACCTCAAATATTCCATTCTTCCCAAATATTTTTATTATTTAAATTTCATACTTGAAGGCTTGGCACTTTGACCTCAAAAAAGATTTTGGGCTGTCTTGAAGTTGGACTTAGTACTTAACGGTAGAATGACTGAATGAACAGTGAAACTGTGGGTTGTGATGTTTCCTTCTATTATTTACCTTGGAATGTAGGATGTTGGAGGTTGAAGGGACCTCCAAAGTAATGTTGCTGTCACAATTGTCAGATGTGGAAAATGAGGCCTGGAAACAGGAGGGTGCAGGCTGTAGAATGATTTCATTGAAGCATCATGGTAAGGTGATGACCAAGGCAGAATAGAAATCAGGTTCTTGATGATTCTTTATTTAAGTAGAGATTCTTGCAGGCTACCATCTCTCAAGCAATTGTATGGTGCCTAACACATACCTATGTTTGGATGATTAACTACTGCTTTTCTGAGTTAACTCATTTTTCCTTTTAAAATACAAATTTAGTTATTATGTAATATTTCTGTGAACAGACTATGTGTATTTAGGTTTGTTTCTGTGTTCTTTATCTCCTGGGGGCTCCCAGAGAACATCTGTAAGGTGTCCATCTTGGGGACCTAAACTTGACATGTTACATTCCCAGAAACTTGTGTCACATGAAGGCTTGGAAACAGGCTCAACAGATTTCAGTCTTCTGCATCTCTACATCTTTTATGCAGTTGGTTTTACTGAGTTGACAACAACACCAAACCAGAACTATATGTTGCTGTGAAAACCACCTTGGTTGTCCTGTTGGCTCCAATAACAGGAGGGCCGAGGAGGTAGGAACCTTGGTGCAGTCCTAGGGAAACGTCCAGTTCATGGAATCATATGCTGATCTTCACAGTTCTGTTAAGGATCGAATACACACCTTGTGTGAAATGGGATGCTCACATAACTGACTTGTTCTTTGGGATGTTTTCTGAGGTACAGAGCTGGGATTGTCTTCAGGAGAGAATGTGACTTTCATATAAGCCCGTTGAGAGGTCTGAGATGTCCCAGAGCCGTCTGTTCTTCACTAATAAAAAGCTATCTTGTAGTCTGGGGCTGAAAACATGTTTTCACCTTTTTTAGTCTCCTGAGACCTCACAGAGTCAACATCTGGCACGTTTTTGCTAACTTTCCTGGATTAATTCCATTCGAGGGTACCTTGCCTTTGGGGAGCTGATCTTTGGACAAAGTATTTGGTTAGGGCCTCTCTTGGATCCTAGGAGGAGGAGGCCCAGCCATGGCAATGTCTCCTTTTCTGGTTGGTTAGCAGTGGGTAGACACCATCTGTTGAGAAAAAAAATCTCTTTCTAAAAGGTGGTGAAAGGCTTATGTGGAAGAGACACTGTTATCTTTCAAGCAAACACTTCATGAGGTTGAAGCAACTGTGTTCTTGGCCCAACTTGTATTTGCCCAATGGCCATGGAGCCTCCCCAACCAGCAGGGCCTTCCGCCCCATGGCGATGTGCAAGCATACCACGGCTGTGGCCCACCGTGTCTGCTCCCTCACATCTCCCCAGCAAAGAAAACCTCCATTTATAGGAGCCACCACACAAACCTACTCCTTGGACTCTTAAAACAAACAAGATCCTGAGGCCACAGTCTTCGTGCGGGCTATGTGGTTTTGTAAAATCTCAAACCATGAATCAAAATAATTTTTAGAGACACAGTCAAGACTCAGGCCCAAATGCTGTCTGTCACCAGTGGGAGAGTTGCAGGCAAGGTTCTTTAGACAAGGGGGGATAGCTGAGAGAGGGAGAGGGACAGGGTGGGTGGGACAGAGAGATGTTATTCATTTGGGGAAGATGTCTGCCACCGCATCTCTATCTTGAAGGCCTAACTAGATGTGATGAGTTCAGGGCAAGCAGAGCACTGTGGACCAATAAAGGGAACTCTTCACAATCTTCCTGTCTCTTAGATTCCAACTTATCCACACTGCTTAGCAGTCTGCTTTCCTGCCTGTGTTCTCCTTCCTTCCAGTAGAATTTGCTCACTCTTCCAGGAGTGAACTAAGCTGGAGCAGACTCTGGGACTCATGTAGCTTGTGTGTCCTTATATGGAGGATGTGAGTTCTTCAAATAATGTGAGTGGGTACCACATACATCACTTTTGGTGCCAGACAAGATTTTCTGAATATAGCTTTCCTGGGTGTCAGGATTCAGTTATGTGTTTTTCTATGCCTCCCCCCCATCCCCAGCCATGTGTGGATGAATGTATAAGTAGATACTGAAAAACTAGAGTTCATTGGAATTGAGGTATAGCTGAAGACTATCTCAATCCATGGCTAGTCTCTCCCTCTGAGTTACTTTACATGTTATTGTAAGAAAAATGCCTGACCAAAGCAACTTAAAGGAAAGAGGGCTTATTTTGGATTCTGTCTCTAAAAGGATACAGTCCTTCGTGGTAGAGAAAGGTATGGGGTCTGCAGCATAAGGACTACTGGCTACATTGTATCTCTAGTCAGGAAGCAGAACAGGAACAGTAAGTGGGGTCAAGCCACAGAGCTCAGTGCCTGCCCCCAGTGACATACTTTATCAAGTCTCTCACCTAAACCTTCTAAAGTCTTCCTGAATAGTTCCAACAGCTGGAGACCAACCATTCAAACACGTGATCCTCCTTAAAGAAGCATCTGCCATTCAAGCTTAATTTCTGACCTTGTATTATCTGCTAACTACCTCTCAGTATGCAGTTACCACTTGGAACAGGACCATGCCACAGTCACCTTTGTACCTCAGAGACTTGCAAAGAAATGAACAAAAGAGGTTACAAAATGCATTTCATTTCATAAACCAGTGAACACTTACACCATGAGGAACATACCTATCAACATACAATTGGCTGGTAACTTCACTCCACCCAGTATCATGCTCAGCCCCTTAAGGTCATGTGAAGCTTTAAGAGCTGTTTATTCTAGGGTGTATATGAATATTGGGGAACAGACTGAAAAGCAGATGAGCTGGAAACAAACCTGAGTTGGTCATTATAATAATAGAATTACAGCCCCAAACTCAAATTGTTTAGCTAAAGGTTTTGGCAAGGGATTACTTTCCATTTCTGAACCCCAACTATGTGTTACTCAGACGTATAGATAGTCCTGCATAGTTGAGGCTGTGTTGAAATGGACACTCAAAGCTTCTAGATGTGACTTGATCATTATGCAAGGTTTAAAGTGATCTATTTTACCTCCTAGGTGGGTGGAGAACTGGGAGATGGAACACTGAAGTTTTTCTAGGACTCAAACTCTGAGTACATAAGAAGACCATGATGGGGTCTTCCATAAATAAAGCTGGAGCTCTGATGTTACTGTACAGTTTATCAGAAGCCAGTGTGCTGGGATGTGTTGTTTTGTTTATGAGGATCACCTAGCAGGGAAATAGTAAAGCTTCACTGTCCTCACTGGAAGACATGGATAACATTAGAGTTTAGTGTCACAAGGAATGGTGCAAATTGAATTCTGCATTCCTCTTCCTCCCAGGCAGACTCCTTGGGACCTTTTGGAAAAGTGGAACTGATTATTAGCAGCCCTTGCAAACTGTGGCTGTGGAGGAAGAAGCTATACTCAGTAACCATAGCACCTAGTAGATTATAGAAGTCACCAAACCTAATCTCTGAATAGAAATGTGCACCATCCAGTTTCCATGCAGTATCTCTGATCACACATGTAGACTTGGAAGTTGGATCCAACCCTGTAAGTATTCCTGGCACTCCATGCGGTTAAGCCAACATGGTTCCGGTGGGATGCACCTCGTACGGAGGCACGCCCCACTGGGCGTGGCTGCATAAACCCGTGCACACCCCTTCTCTTAAAAAGAGACACCATGATATGGTCTCTTTCTCCTCTTGTCTTGCTTCTCTGCTTCTGTACCCACCTGGGAACTCTTTTAAATAAATCCTCATGTGGCCTTGGTAGTGTGAGTGTGTGTGTGTTTCTTTTCTCACGCGCGAAACCAACAAACCCTTCCTGGACAATCCCCTATTTTATCTCCAGTGTGTATGATTTTACTCTTGGTCCTGCTTCCTGGAACCCCAGAGACTTAGTACACTGAGATCATGGATCTTCTCTTGGTCATTTCAGACACAACCTGGAGGCTTCTGTGTTTCCTGACTGTCCTTGGGCTGGGGGGAGCAACCATGAATACTGGTAGCACTCTTTGGGTCTGGTACCCAGAACTGAAAAACAATTCCAGACAGAGTTACTTAGTGGCCAGGAAGTTGTACTGAGCCCTATTCCCAGATACTGCCCTTCACCTAAGCCTCCCTCTTTGTTTTCTTTGGAAATCAATACTGAATATGGTTGCCCTTGTCTCTAACCTCTTCTTCATGAGAGGCTGAGAGAGAAGGACCTAAGGTTACAGGCTAGCCTGTGCTAAATAGTGAGTTCAGAAGTAGCTGAGGCAACTTAGTGAGACACTATGTAAACGTAAAAGATGAACAGGTAAGGCTGTACCACAGCTGGAGAAAGCTTGCTCACCTAGCTTACCCAATGCCCTGAGTTTTTTCCTAGTATAAAAATAGTCAATGAAAATCAAAGTAATATTTACTTGAGATTTCCCTCATTATAATGTACTTACTTGTAATAGAAAATGTAGTGATGGAGAAAACTGTGAAATAAAAATTCCTAGAAGTATTTGAGGGACATAGGCATAGAAACAGATACATATATATGAGCATATGTACATATAAATACATGAATATGCAGGTATTTGTATATATATATGTATATGTAGATATATGCATTTAATTTGGTTTGCATATATACTGAGTTATCAAGCCTCTTTGTATTAAGTTGCATATTAACAGCAGTTTATATATGAGAAACAGTTAATAAGCACTACTATGATGTCTCTTAACATCAACATGTAAGAAAATACCCACAGAAACAGGGCACAGATAAAATGTGTGTAGAAAATGGAGGAAAGCCTATGAATAGCTTTTAATTTCTATGCATGAGCTATTGGTGTATGTACCACAGTTCTTGTAATTTAATTTTAGGTATGTAAATATATAACATGAAATTCTACTGGCTTATTAAATGTCTGTCTGTAAAATTTCTAATTGCTGTGTAGTATTTAATTATTCAGATATACTGGGCTGTTTTTAATCATCCCCTGTTGTTGGATTGGTTGTGTTGCTTAGGTTGTTATGAGCAATACTATAAAGCCAAGCACACTGGCACACACCTGCAGTCCCAGACAGAGGCAGGAGGGTCCTGAGTTCTAAGCTAGAGTGGATTACATGGCAATATCTTATAACCAGTGTTCAGGCACCAGCATTCACAAGAAAAAGCTGGGAGGAGTGGCTTGCATTTGGGATGACCCTGCTGAGACAATAACTAAGCAGCTTGATAGAAGTGAGAGGTACCAGTGAGAGGCCTTCTCACAACAAACAAGATGGACAGCTCAGGAGAAATGGCACCCTAGGTTCATCTCTGGACTCCACATGCACTTGAACATTCACACAGAAGCATGAACACACACACACACATACTCACATACACACGCACAATGTGGTAATAATAATATTGATGCTGAAGATGCAGTGAACGTCTTTGCATCCATTCCATGCATATAACTTTGATATTTAAGGCATCAGCTATTAGAGTTGGAACAAACATTTCTAAGTCTTTTAACACAAATTAGTATCTAGAAAGATTATAGTCACCTTGTTTCCCTCCAGATTGTGTTGGTCTGTATCTAGAACTTTTCTCAAAATCATGTGGAAACTTAAAAACAACATACCTTTTGATTTGAGTAAATATCCCAGTGAGGGTAAAAATTTTTCTACATTTTTATTATTTATCAAGTTTTTGTTTAAACTTATGTTTAAATTATCTTTGAACTAGAAATTCAGCTTTTCTCTATTGACTCATTAATGTTCTTTCTGTAATAATGATCTTGAGCCTAGGTTTATTAGAGGGACCATAAGTATTGACTAATTTTCATTTGCCTTTTGATTTTTAAAGGTATAGGTTTTGGTTGTTGGTGTTTAGGTATGTATTTCAATGAGCACTAGAAATTCACCTGATTGTGTTGGTACACAGCCATCTTCCAACCTAGTGCATCTTTCTTTTCTTTTCAAAAAGATTAATTTTATTTTGTGTCTGGATTTTTTTTTTTTGCCTGCATATATGTCTATGTGCAATCCCTGCAGAGGCCAGAAGAAGGCATTAGATTTCCTAGAATGGAGTTAACAGTGGCCATCATGTGGGTGCTGGGAACTGAACCTGGATCCTCTGGAAGAGCAGCTAGTGTCCTTAACCACTGAACCATCTCTCCAGCTCAGTGTATCTTTCCTAATATCTCTCCATACATTCTTAAGTGTGCCAAACATTTCCTAAGGGAAAGTCGATGGCCAATAAATGAGATAGAAGAAAAGGAAGAGAAAGAGAGAGGAAGGAAGGAAGGAAGGGAGGGAGGGAGGAAGGAAGGGAAAGATGGAGGGAAAGAAAAAAAAGAAAAGGAAAGAAAGAAAGAAAGAAAGAAAAGAAAGAAAGAAAGAGACCAAAGCCTTTAGAATCTACAGAATTGCAATCTGAGCCAATAGTCGGTGCTCTTTAGGAACTTTCTTTGTTTACAAATTTTCTGACATTGAAGACAGGGTCCTGTGTGGTCCAGGCTGTCTGCAAACCCATTATGCATCCAAGGAATGTAAGCTTGGGCTTCTAATTCTTGAGCCTCCATTCCTATAGGCTGGTTACAGCTATGTGCTACCATGTCTAGCTCAATTTGAACTGCTTGTGACTTTGCCTAACTTTGTCGTTTTCTAGATTACCCTTTCTTTTCCTGCCACAAGGATATCATTAAAAGTTTCTTCAAGGCCACCCCACCCTGCACCATCCCCTTGACACCAGGCACAGTTACTGTGTAAGAATGCATGAAATACTGTGTTTCTAATAGGGTTCTCTCTATCAGCAAAAGGTTTGAACTAGTGGATTAGAGTTAATCCAACTTAAATGTATTGTATAGGTAAGTAAAATAGCAAAGCTATAAAACTATAATCCTTAAGAATAATATTAGAAAGTAGATATTAAAAGTCACAAATAATTACACTATAGTAGATGAGTCCCTCAGAATTTAGTTCTGAGCCTCCAGGTATTAAGAGCAGAGAGTTCAACATGATGGAACTTCTACATTATTCACTGTATCCTAAAGGAAGTGAGTGTCATTTCCTCAGAGGCAGAGGACCAGAATTCCAGGTAGCCTAGAGATACAAAGATTGGAGAATCTACCTGTTACTTCTCCTTTCAGTTACTAGAAAGTAAAAGCTCTGCTTCTGGGCTCTGGCTCCCACTTCCTCTCCATCATTTTTCAGGTACCATATTTGAAAGGTACCTTAGTACTTTTATATACTGAGCACAAAACTTTGTAATCTGGTTAACTTTATTGGTTTCCTTGACTGGCTTGCCTTTAGATTGCTTTTCCTACTAATGGAATTATGCATCATGAAGGATTTCCCACAGGGCTTCATACTTCACTTTCATCCCATGTTCTGCACTGCCACTTGCTGTTAATAGACCCTACATTATGAAGCATAGAGCCTCTGCTGTCGCCTAGTTCTTACAGACATGTTATAGAGTAATTGATTTATACTATTACATTGTAGCTTTGTGACCTGAATGGCACAAAACCAGAAAATTAGAGAGTCAAGCATATAGGATAATAAATGATAATATATACTTTATTAAATATAGTTGTCTATCATCTACCTATCATTATCAACCATCTCTATTTATTTATTTATTACCTATTTATTGTTGGGGATATCTCCTGGAGCTGCCCCTCCAAACCCCCACCCTCAGCTGCCCTCTCTAAACCCCGCCTCTGAGAAAGTACACTAAACAGTGGCTCCACCCCCAGAGGGTATTTAAGGTCCAGTCCAAGACTTCCTCTCATGATTTCTCCTTGTGGTTTCTCCTGTTATCCCGAAACCATCCAGAAATGCTCTTCTCAGATTAAACCTGGATTTAATAATTTGGCTTATTACATTGGCAGTACCCAATAACTGAGTATTCACAATGTATCACCTATCTGTCAACCAATACATCCATGCAAGAATTTAAATAGTATAGGATGAGAGTCATATGGCAGGGAGAATACCCCTCTTAGACATAGGTGACAAGCCAGTGCTGGGTCCCTTAACTGAACTTGACCGTCACCTCACACTTCCCAATCCCTTCTTTCTTCCCTCACCCGCTATGGGTGGGCTCTCTACAGTCTGCCCTATCCTTGTTGCTTTGTCCATGGTCTCTGTGGGAAGTTCACTTTCAGATTTCTCTAATAGCCACTGCATGCCAGGTGTGTGAATTAAACGAATTGCTGTTTATACACTCAGAGAAGGCGCCTAAACCCTTCAGCCACCTCACTGACCAATCAGAGCAGGCACAGGCCTGTAGGAGCCCTTGCTGGCACCATGCTGTGGTTGCAGGAGATCAATGACCTAGTTGCTAAATTATAAAAATTATCAGGGTCAGTGGAGGAACAGGTCTGAGAGTGGCCAGATAATTGAGAGGGTCTCAGAGGTGAATCTGTTTATGTTTATGAGATGGTAAGGGAATATTCAAGGTTTTTTTTCCCTAGGCATGATATAGTAGCACATGTTCTTTGCTCTTTCTCTTCCCAAACACCTCTCCCCAGTGCTAATGACAGGAATGCCCACGGGATTGCCCCCCACCACTTGTAGCTCATTGGGCTAGCCCCTGCTCCCCCCACCTAGTCCTGGGACATCTCCAGGTTCCTCTGTTAGACTCATGGCTCTAAGCTGAGCAGCAGCATCACAGGCTAGGGAGTTGGTCCTGAGTCCTTTGTAAACCTGATAGCTATCCAGATGAGTGGAAATCACACTGACATCCCTTCTTTATCTCAGGGCTGAGAAGACTGAGTTTGAAGACAAGATCTAGCCCTTAAGCTAAGGTAGTTGACCTGAGTGGTCTTGCACATGTAGACTAGGCCGTTGGCACACACACGGCCTTTCCACTCTGGCTCTGTTAATGCATTTTGGGATGCTCAGATGAATATGTTGTTGGGACAGGTAAAGTTGTGAGTGGAGGTGTTGCTTCCATGCTGAATTTGAGAAGAGAATATCGTGATTTGGGGGAAGGATGAAGTCAAAGAAAAGATACTTCTCATATAGGTCTGTGGTGAGTCGTGCCCCTTATGCATCACCCTTTCTGTGTCAGGCGCAAGTGTCACTGCTGATTTAGACTGGCAGCTAAGGGAAGAGAAACTCAACCCTTGGCAGAGCCTTTAAGCTGACAAGACATCAGGAGCATATGGAAATGATCTCTGGTGACTTTTTGTTCTGCTGATTATGTGCTGGCCAAAGGGTAGTATGGATGGGAAAGTGGGCATCACAGGCCTAGGTCAGACAGTCCTTCCCCTACCTCTAGCTCGGGCCTTTCTTATACCATCCTCACAAGGGCCAGTTTCCAAGGAAAGGATGAAAGGGCTAAGTTTGCATCCACCCAAACTGAAGAGCTCAGGGAGGTACTGCCATACCCACAACCCCATGACAGCCTCCAGCCGCTGGCCTCGCCCGGGCACAGCAGAGCTTCCTCTTAAGCGCCGCTGTTTCTATAGGCTAATGAGGGCATTGCATGAGCCACGGGCAACGATGGCAGAATATTAGCTATGACAGGAAGCTTGATCATAATTATCTTAACGAGGATAGGGTTAATTACAGTCAAAACTTAGAAGTTCTCTCTGTTTGACTCCAATAGAGCCAAATGCATTGTGATATTTTGTCATTTTGATGTGACTTTGGAAAAGGCACTAGGACTCTCCCTAGGACAACCACAAGCTCCTGAGAGAGCCCAGTGACCAGCGTGACCAGGATGGTACCTATGCGTGTGGTCATGCCATTTTTCCAACTGGTGCAAAGGGAAGGAAGCAGTCTGTAACCTGATCTGGAGATGCTCATGAGATTTGCAGAGCAAATCACCTGCCGTGGAATGGACCCACCTGGGTCCCCACTTTCCCTGAGTGGGGTGCCTCCATACTCTCTTTACTGCTTTCCCCCATCAAAAGCCTGTGACTACCTCCAGCTCCCAGCCCATCCCTCTCAGGCACTGCAGCTAGCACTCAGGTAGCAACCCTGGAATGACTGGCAGCTTCCCATCAGGCTCTTTCTTTGGGAGTTGCATTTTGCAGTTTAAGCATTGGGTTAGGCCATATTATCATCTTCCCAGTAAGCTACCAGTACCTACTCAGGAAAAGGAAATGCTGTACCCAGATTTCTACAATCTTTTTTTTTTTTTAAACCTTGTCAGTTAACACAACAATGAATAACTACCTACAAGATTCTTGTATGGGGAATATGAATGTAAATAATGTGGCTAGAAACTCCTTGATCATTTCTTTCAGAAAACAACAATAATAACAGTCACTGGAAACAATTTCAAAGTAATAAGCACAGTCCTTTTCCATTGAGTGTCAGATGGCTTCCAATGGGCCATTGGAACTGCACAAAATCTTTTTCCTGGGGCCTCTCCTTATGGTGTTGAGACCCTTGCCTCTAGTCCCATGGTTCTGTGCTTAGTTGAGCATGTCCCCAAGAGGCAGCATCAATGATGAAGACAGGGCTTTATTTATCTTCCTGTGTAACACGGTTCTCCTTTTTCCAGAGTACTGACATCACAGGGAAAAGAAGATTCTGGAAATGGGACATGAGACAAGGGGATTTGGTGGGTCTCTTCCCTGAGCTCCCTTATGGAGCCCTGAGAGACAGACAGCCTTGGTGGGGCCAGTGCCCTTGTGGTGTTCTGGCATTGTCCCTCTCCAAGTTGTGTCGTTCTCTAATTCCTCAGAAACAGGCTGGGAAGGGGGCTTTCCTCTGCTTGCCAGTTGCCAGCCCTTTGCTGATTCTCATGATAAAAATACAATATTTGCACAATATAATTTGCAAGCCTGTGTGTATCTGAATGTTGCCTCTGATCACAGCCCATCCGATGCTAGTGCACAAAGAACTTGTTAGCTGTCCAGGGAGCTTCCTGATGGAGAGGGTGGGGCAGGGACCTGGCCCTGTAGCAGTTGTGGGTAATGAGCTTTGGTTCACTGCCGCACATGGAGAAAGGGACTCATGGCTCTTTTGATAAGAGAACTTGATTTCATATTCAGTATCTGCTCCCCAGAAACCCGGTAACTGGACCTTGTGGAACATACCCATAATCCCAGTACTGGGATGATCTAAGGAGGAGGATCAGAAGTTCAAGGTCATCCTTGGCTACATAATGAGTTTGAGGCTAGCCCAGAATATATGGGAGCCAGATGCAAAAAACAAACAAAACAAAAAAAAACTAACAACAACACAAGCCAAAGACTTTAGAGAGAGCCCAAAGATTCCCTGGACACTGGGTTTGTTCGTCAGTCTATCTGCTATGATTCTTCTACTCTATCTCTAGGACTTCCGGGGATAAAGCAATGGATGACAGTGCTGTCTAGGAATACAGTCAGTGTTTGGGATGGAGAGGACCATGAGGCAGTTGTGCACAAAGGTCACCTCAGTCTTCCTGAAATTCTCTGAGCGAGGAGACACATAAGGCCAGGCTTTCAGTATGCCCCAGGTCAGGCTGCAGGAGTAGGAAAAGCCTAGACCAAGCACCATAGCCCACTCCTAACCTTCCCAAAATAGGGTTTTTTATTGTTTTGTTTTTGTTTTCTGCCTCCCAGAAGGCTATGAAAGAGGATGAGTCTCAAGCAAAATGCACACAGGTTTCAGAGTTGTGTGTTGGCATGAGCAGCAGGCTCTGAATTCAGAGCCCTTATGCTCTGGACTCTGGGTGCAGGAGCCAGAGTAGGCCCACATGAAGGTCTGTAAGACACAGGCCATGCAAATGAGAGCAAACTTTGGGCCCAGTGGAAACCATAAATTTAGTGAGCATGCTCTTGTACATCTCAGTGGTATAACCCCCCCAACACACTCCCACATCCCTCATTTATTAGAGCCTCTGTCAGAAAGCGCACCTGGGAGCCATGCACCTTGGGAAAGCTCCCATGCTGAATGTCGCTGCCTGTGGTGTACCCACAACACCCACAAGCTGACAGGTGCTTAGTATCTGTGCAATCGGTAAACGAGTAGTGCCGCTGACACCATCCTGATCTGCTGTACTTTATAGACTAGCCAGAGATTGAATGTGTACCTTCCCTTCATGGACTCCGTGGCTCAATCGGCTCCAGCCTGTGCAAACTCAGCATCTCCTGGGCCTGGCAGGTGAACAGGCTGGGAGTCTGCACAAGGCCGGGACCTTGGGCTCACTTTAATTAACATTTGTGTGTGCCTGGGCAAGCATTTGTGCACAGCCATCTCATGATCCCCTCCACCCCAAACATTCACACCAGTGCCTTATGTGAAGAGCTAATTTCAGACCACACGGGTAAACAGAACCACCGTTTCCTTCCTGTCCTGGTATTTTTGTCTTTGAACCTGATACTTAATCCATTTTATTTACTACCTCAAAATCTACATTGCTATACTCCATGCTTAAAGAAAAAAGAAAAGAAAAGAAAAAAGGAGGAAGAAAGAAAGGAAGAGTCCACATTTCATAAGTTAGAACATGAAACCAGGGGCTTTGAAGCAGAAATTCTCCCAGCCTCCTGTCCCTACCCAAAACCAAAAGCAAGTAAAAGAAATAATCAAAGAAAAAACAGCTTTCTCTTGGCCTAGAGTGATTATGTAATTCCTCCCTGTCGGGCAGCCATGGGGATGCTAGGCAGGAGCAAATTAAGTGATTAGTAGAGAGAGAGAGAGAGAGAGAGAGAGAGAGAGAGAGAGAGAGAGAGAGAGAGAGGAAAGAAAGAGCCCATGGATGTGAGGATGTGAAGGGAGAAAAGCCCCTGCCTGACCATCTCCCCTATGACTGTACAGAGGAGAACTGCTAAGAAATGATACTTGAAGTTATATTTATTATTGTAAGAGGGGTATGAGATTTCTAGGCAGGAATGATGGATGACAGCTTAAATTTGTGTCCAGGGAATGAAGGTGAACTGTGACAGAGTTATTTATCTTGGGAATGGAGGTTAGGGTCAGCCCAGGCTGGGTGCCTGAAGGCACAAGACATTGACAAATTTATCCTGCGGGCCGTATCTGAAGCCCTTTGTTTTGGATCCTTGCTTCTCAGTAAGTGACCCTCATCCTTCATGTTGGCAATTCATGAAGGATGCGGTGAGTGCCAGCGGGGCCCCTTCTCCCCCTCCGCCCCCACCCAGGCTCCCTGCTACTAATTCTTGTCATTCACTCCACTGACAGGCACCAAGCCCAAACTATTCCCAGTTCTGAAAGGGAAGGTTAAAATATTTATTTCAGCTCATAATGGCCTCTCTGATTTACTGCAGGATCGTTTTCTCCCTTGCCTTTGTCATTGCAGGTCACTGGAAGGACTGAGCGCATTCAGGAGCCTGGAGGAACTCATCTTAGACAACAATCTACTCGGTGACGACCTCGTGTTGCCACGGTTACCCCACTTGCACACCTTAACCCTCAACAAGAACCAAATATCCTTTTTTGGCACCCAGCATGCCAGATCTCCTCAGCATCCCACTTGCCGCCCAGCTTCACAGGGGTCCCATTCTGCCACCCCCACACTCTTCTCCGCAAAAATACCTGCAAAATGTCAAATGAGTTTTATGTGTCAGCTAAATTAAAGTATGTGAAATACAGTCGGTGGGCAGACAAAGCCTTCTGTCTTCTGGCACTCAAGACACTTCAGAGTAATTTATTATAGGTCATTCATAAATGAAATGCACCGTTATATCTTCCTGTTGCTCCATTTTAGTGTAGAGATCTAAGTTATGGCTGTGAGGAAATCTTTTTAATAGATAAAAATAGAGAAAGAAAATAATGTCACGGGTGCCTGGGAGGAAAAGCTGCTTCTGTTTGCCTGGGCTTGTGTGAGACGGCGACCTCTGGTGGCAGGATATGGGAAATGCTGACAGTCCTTGTAGGCTTCCATTATAGTTTTGAGGCAGGTTTAG
Source organism: Sigmodon hispidus (assembly GCA_004025045.1). NCBI lineage: Eukaryota > Metazoa > Chordata > Mammalia > Rodentia > Cricetidae > Sigmodon > Sigmodon hispidus. The sequence goes on from PVIH01002561.1 coordinate 51,020, forward strand.
GAAACAGTTGTGGAAGGGAGAGAGAGAGAACTGAGGTGGAAAGAGTGGATAAAGTCTTGGGCATGATAACAGGCCTATCGGGTTCATGGTAGGTTATGGCATCCTTTGAGTAGGTATCTGCCCATTCTGACATGAGAATTAGGAGTTAACCATCCTTGATTCTATTGTGAGAATACACCAGAAGCCTTCTCTAACGGCATCATGCACATGGCCCCTCTAGTTCTAGAGCACTGGGTACTAGGTACTAGGATGCCAGCCCCACCAAGCAGGCATTTCTGAATCATTCCTGTGCACAGTTATGCCTAGCAGATTTCACATTCCACAGATGTTTGTGGGATGAACACCATACTTATTTTCACTAGTTTCTCACTGAATACTCATGGAAACCATGTACTGTGCTGGGGACTTTCATTCTTACCAGAACTAATGAGAAGTGTATAGGTTTTCAATTTATTCCATCTTAGAAGCCAAGGTTATGTGTAAGTTCCCAATTGAACAACGATCAAGATGGAGACCTGGGTTCAAGTTCAGCCACAGTTGTATCCAGCGGGTTTTGTTTGTTTTGTTTTGGTTTGATTATCTGCAGAGCTGTGAACTTGGAGCCTGGTTACCTGGCTTATTGATGCAAATCATTTGTTCCAACTGAAACAAATTAGAAATAGAGAACCAGCATCACTCCTTCTGGTTATAAAGTAAAACCAGATTCATATGCTAAGTTCAGCATGCATGCTTATGTCAGCATTTAGGATGCTCTGCACAATTATTTATTAGCCCCTGTTGGTGCTTTAAGCTGTAAGTTAATATTTTCCTTATTCTGTAAAATACTGTCTCCGTTAGCTCTTGCTGCTATGACAGAATACTGTTTACTGGGAAGCCACAAACAAGTATTTGTCACTCATAGTCTGGAGGCTGGAGTCTGAGCACGGGGTCCAGCCTGAGGAGGTTTTGAATGATGGGTCCTATGCCTGTTCTTGCGTTGGGGACAGAGTGGGAGGAGAGAAGATGGGGACAGAGAACAGTCTTTTCTATTCTTATCCATAGATTAAGTCACCCTATTGTGGGCTCTACCTCTAGGACCTAAGAACTTCTCAAAGGATTTGGAGTTTAAACACTTGAATTTTGAGAGTGGGCAATAAACATGTGCTGCTTCTCAAATATTTTCCTATAGTCATTATCAGTAACATATCAGGAGAAGTAGAGGAAGAGGACTTAGTGTGAGTTCACAGTTTGTGTCAGAATGAAATTCAGTGAGGTTTTCCTTCACACATCCTCTGGCCAACTGAGTTTCTGAGTCATTCTTAGAATGCACGCTATGTTCTGTGTAGACTACAAGTTCCTCGGTTGCCCTGGGTGATCAGCTGGACCACATGCACAAGTGGATCAACCCTAGATGATACTGTCTGGCCCTTGAACCTCAGCCCATGGCTGTGTCATATGTCACTGCAGGATATTATAGTCCATGGACTCAGATTCATATGTCCTTTTGGTCACCTTTAGCTATGTGGCCTGGTATAAGTTATCTTCTGGGAGCCTGTTCCTCATTTTTAAAGACACAAGTTGGATCAGGTGATGGTTTTATTTTCGGCACTACTTGGGATCCAGAGCTCTGGGAGACTGACTGTCCTTTGTAAATCCTTTTCCTGTTCCGTGCCTTAACTTCCTTGAGCTGTGGTGGGAATGCTGAGAGAGTAAGGGAAGGCTTGGGAAGTTATGTTTTTGAAAATCCAATTACATAGCTGTGCTTTTATAGAGCATCTTATTATCAGAGGATACAGACACTACTAAGTGTTGTTAGCTCAGGTTACTACATCCTGTTCAGGTTGCTATATGATTTCTTTTCTTTTTTTCCTCCTGATCTACTAGCACCATGGAACAATCAGTTTTCCCATGCATTTGATGTGGAAGTCACAGTCTGCAAGGAGGGAAAAGCAGACAACATTGTATGCCTGCCTCTTCAGATTAAAACTCCCTGCTTGTGAAGGTACCTCAATCCTGCACAAGGGTATTGCTGATGCTCTCCCATGAGATGCCCCAGACACAGGCTCTGTCAGCTAGCTCATGTAGCGTGATGATGCACTCCACAGAGCACCAAATGCTCTCTGCTCTTCAACTCTATGTGAATCAGGGCTCAGCTAGATGCTTCTTCTAAAGATCTTATTTTGTGTCACTCAGGCAGCCATGATTTTCTTTAGCCAGTACTAGATAGTCTAAAATAGCCTCACTCTTACCTGTGAAGTTAGTGCTGGCTATTGGCCCAACCGCCTGTCTCTGATGAGCTGCATACACCATAATACTTGAAAGGATCATTCCAGGGCACAGGCCCTGGTGCACAAGTGTTTGCCAAGTCTACTTATATTTTGAAAGCAAGTTCCATACCAAATGCAAAGCAAATGTGGGAGATGACACAGGTGTGCTTATAAAGAACAGCTCATTTCCATGGCTAGCTGCTACACCAACCTGGGTATCTCTTCTCTATGTGATCTTACTTCATATTCATAGTAAAGCGTCCTACCGACTCTCCTGACTACTCTTTTTATACAGTCTAGGTCCACCTGCTCAGGGCTCACCCCCTACATCGATTAGCAGTAGATAGAGTCAGGTCTGCGCCTGGGATTCCACCTCCCCTGGTGTGACTAGGTTTGTGTCAAGATGAAAGAAGCTACAATGGCATCATCCTAGAAAAGTACGCAAACCACTCTCAGCTAACGAAGACCATCACCACCGAGAGCAGAGTGTGTTTCTTAGACTTTTATACTTTATTATAATTCTAATATCACTCTATGAGTTGGGAATCACTGGCAAATCAATATCCTTTGTTTTCTTGTCACTGTTGTTTTTAGAAAACTCAGAGATTGCAAGCTTTTGGAAGTCACATAGATTGCCACAGGCATAGCGTCATATAGACCCCACTTAGGCTGACTCTGACCACCCCGTTCTTAGATTTCAAAACTCAAAAGAGAAGCATTTATTTTACAAGAAGAGGGACTTCCCTGTGGGAGGAGTCAGCTGCCAGCTCTATTAAGACCCTGCTCCCAGCTGGGGCTTCAGGAACTCTGCTTACCTGGGAGATTCCAGGGTCTGGACTCTGTAAGGATCTGGAAAAATATCTTGTCAGTTCACCAATGAATGCATCCCTTCCCCTCTTTATACAACCCCCCTTCCTTCCTTCTATCACCTCTTGTTAAATTAGGGTTCAGTCCTCAGCTTGAGTCCTGCCCTGGCTGCCTTAGGTCATCTCTTCTTCTCTTGCTTTTTTGATAGGTATACCTAGCACACTTTTTCCTCTGATTCATTTAGAGTGGCTAGACAATTAACCAGAGGCCATGGACTAGAATACCCACCCCTACCCCTGCCAGTATTCCCAATCTCCCTGACCCACCAATCATACATACTCTCTCCCTGGCTTGTCCATTAACAGCATCAAGGTCTTTTGTGTTGATCTCAGTCACATGATTTCCAAATATTTAACCCCAAGTAATGGACTGGCTGAAAATTTTGAATAATATAGATTTTTAACCTTTACACCATTAAATTATCTTCTCCCACCTTTCCTTTTGAGAAGAAGCTGGCTTTATGTGAAATTATACTTCATTTTTTTCTCACTATTTGTGTGAACACATAGGCTAAAGGTATGAACAGTCTGAATTAGTGTGAACAGGAGGAAAGGACAGTGCTATGTGTTAGGAAGCCAGGCTATGGCAAGGAGACCATTAGCATCACAAAGCTGGACCTCACATTTAGAAAATATTGTGTCTATGTGTGGGTATGTAAGTGTAAGTCTGAGTACCAACACAGGGCAGCAAAGAGCCCCAGGTAACCTGAAACTGGAACTATGGGGAGTTATGAGCTGTCAGAAATGTGTGTTGGGAACTGTACTCTCATCCCACCTCCTACAAGAATAGCAAGCCATTTCTCTAGCCCCGGATCTCACTTTTAACAGCAGTTTCTTATCATCTTGAATAAGTATGTTTTCTTTTCAGGGTCCTTGGTTTCTTATATAATGCATACTTTAGAGTATCTTTTTGAATAGCATAAGCAGGGTGATCTATGGAAAGTCGCTCTGTTAACACCCACAGATTTTTGTTGCTTCCTGGTACATTTAACTAAAATTTCTTGGTACATTAAGATAAAACCACAGTGCTTTGAAAACAGAAGCCTAAACTAAAGTATCCAAGACATCTAGCACAGCTGGATGACGATGTATGATCTTCTCCCTGAAACATATTAAACTCTTCATTTCTCAGTCTTTTAATTTTACCCTTTGTGCTAGAAATTGAGTCATTTTTCTTCCTTGAAATGACTGAGACTTGAATTTAGTCTCTGTCATTTTCTAGCTGTGTGACTCTTAACCTCATTTTTCATAGTTGGTTTTTTTGGCATGACAATATTTTAGATACATATATGCATGCAGGGTTGCAAATATATTGTTATACTATGTACTTAGCCTCTGAAAGTCTGACATTAGGATTTACCATGGTTACAATCCTCAGCGGTTATAAAACCTTTTCCTTGACCTGACAATAAGCCCAAAGGTTGGGATGTTCTACCCTCACCTGGGAAACCACCCTGACTTGTGGGCAATGGGACCCACGTGCCAGGAGGCACCTCACCTTCCCTCTTCTCTAACTTGTAAGAAAGACACCACTTTGGTCTTCAACTTTCCATATAAAATAACTCTTGGCAAGTCTCGCCATGATTGCTGGGCTCCACAATGGCATCTTCCTGTAGACCCAGAAAAAAATAATCCTGAATTCCAAGGCCTCTGGAAAAGGCTTGATGAAGAAAACCTGGTGTGTTCCAAGAGTTGAGCTGGGGAGAGTTGATGCAGTGGCTGGGAGATTGAAGGAATGATGCCCTTCCAAAAACCTCCCATTCATCTCCACTGTCATGGTCCTGGTTAGTTGGAGACCCCAGAGTTTCCTCCACTCATTGTCTTGCATTAATTTTCCAAACAACAGGTTCCATCTCAGCTCACAACCAGGCAGGACAGAGTTGTGTTTGTTCTTGTTGACCTAGGAATTGGAGGAGCCAATTAAAACTCTGTCACCTGTTTGCTCCTGTGGTAGTGGAACAGCATGCTGCATGGGATTCCAGGGTGCCCTGTCTGCTGTGGATTGTTACTACTTGATCATGCTTATTGTCACTTAGTAGTTTCCTGGGAAGGTTTGGAACAAAAGAGTTTCCACCACACCAAATAACCATATAAGAGGGACTCCTGGAGATACACTGGATTTGTCGGCATGGAGAGTTGAAGCATCCTGGAGCCTGAAAATGCTTTGCCCAAAGTGTTCATGATCAGGATATTTAAAGGAATCTATCTTTCCAGGTATTCCAGTCAAGGAAAGACTCAGTTTTTCCGGACTATGAAACTTAGACAGCAAAAAGAAGCCCTCTTAAAAAGACAAAGATTATATAACTAAGGACATAAAATTATACAGGAAAAGGCTGTTTATGGATTAGAAGTATGGCTCAGTGTTAGAGCACCGTCCTAGCATGGCAAGGCCCTGAGTTGGATCCCTAACAATGCAGAACTAAGAAAGTAAGACAGAGAATGAATATGAGAATAAAAATAAGAATATTCAACTGGAAAAAATTATATCAAAGAAAATTTTTAAAAATTAAGTTGACAAGCACCAAAAATGTTAAAATAACTAGAAAGGACAGAAATCTTTTTATACTAGATACGTCCATTTCAAATCCTTATTTCTTATAAATTCCCTTACAGCTTTGTTACATAATGACATTTGTGATGTTTTCTATAGAGAGCATAGAATGACAACTCCATCTTTTAGCATGATTGACTGAAAATTGATTTTTGTTTTAAGGAGTTGAGACATATTTGTGCTGAGATTTAGATGGGCATTTTGTGTTATAAAAGTTCACACATGGTCCCAAAAGGTGTGATCTTCAAAGTCATGCTTCTGGGAGGTGGTGGAACCTCAGACACCATGAGCTAAAATAATTCATTTCTCTGTTTAAGTTGCTCTGTCAGGTGTTTCCAAGGAGTGATGCAGAACTGGCTCCCGGGGCCTAGTCTGTCACTTATGGCCCCTACTTCTTACTAAACCCTTTGTTTTGCTGCAACTTGATCCTTAACCTTGGCACATTACTGACTTGGAGTGCCTTCTTGACCACCTGGCTAAAGAGACACCAGCCCTGGAGTACCTGAGCCTGCTGGGGAATGTGGCATGTCCTAATGAGCTGGTCAGCTTGGAGAAGGATGAGGAGGATTATAAGAGATACAGGTGAGTGCTCATGTGCTGGCAGAAAGAGAAAGAGGAGTCTGGGCATGAATGCTGTGGGCTGCAGAGTAATGCCGGTAGGTAAGTTTCCACACACTTCCTATGATTGTGTTAAACTGCTGTCTTCCACAAACAGAGTCATTTTCTTTTTTGTTGGGTTCATAGGAGCCAAAAAGAATATGGGCTGGTTGAGATCAAGGACTGGAAAATGTTTTTCTTTCTGGGCTAGCACATACACATTTTAGGTTTTACATGTTACAAGCTCTTGGGACACAGTTCTGGAAGGGTTGGGAAAAGAGCACAATGTTTGAAAAGGACTTGTCCCTCTGGGGTTTATTTAAAAATCCAGTGACCTACAAAGAAATGTAGTGAGAATAATCATTGTGTATCAGGGAAAAACTGTAATAAACACTGAAAGTTATTGTAGATTTGTAAGGGAGAAAAAGCCCAACACACAGAAATAAATAACATAAAGCCGGATTCAGTTATATTTCTGCAAAGAAGAATTCTGTGACATTAGCTCATTTCAAAGTTTCATGATTAATTTTGTAGAACGTTGAGGCTGTTCTTATATTGACTCAGAATAAATAAGGATCCTGCTTAAAACAAAGTACTCACGAAAGTTTTCCTCTATTAGGAAAAATTTTTTAATCATCATGTGATATTATAGATTTGAGTGTATGGCATCTGATAGAAGAAATACAGTTGCCATCTACCCTGAACATATTGCTAATTCCTCACTTTGAGTTGTTTAATTGCTTAGAAGTTAGTTGATTTCTGGAACATTCTTTTTCAACTTTGAATCATGGAATTGTCTGATACAAGGTATGTGAAGGGGTCACTTTAAACATAGTACCTTCTTATAGCAACACTTTTTAACACTGCATTTTTCTTTTTATTGTAATTCTCAGTGCATACTCATTGTCACAATAATGAGATTCATTGTGCTATTTTCATATATATATATATATATATATCCCTTCAACAGTATCAAACTCTCACATCTTCCTTTGTACTCATGTGTCTCCCTCTGGTCCACTAACCCCTCTTCAGTGGTGTCTTTCGCACTACATGAGATCGTATTGTTACTGTTGTTTAATTCTAGTTTCCATGTATAAGATAAAGCACATGGCACTTATTTTGCTCTGTGTAATGACCTTTAGATCTATGCATTTTCTTGTAGACAACATGATTTTGTTTTCCTTTGTGGCTAAATACTATTTCGTCTGCAAATATATATTCTTTGTACTTTTATTTGTTGCTAGGCACCTAGATTTCTTCCATATCATGGAAGAAATTGAAAGGTCAAGTTTAAAAGAGCTTATCTAATGAGCATGTTTCATAAACCATTGTTTGAAAATTTTCTCTTTACTTCCTGATGTTTTCTTTATATTGTGGTTCCACTCATAAAACACATACAACTTTTACGTATTTAGGAATATGCATGCATATTATCTATGTGTGTGTATATACTCACAGATTCATACATATCCATTCATTCATTCATTCACCCAAACAAAGTTTGTGAATACAAGCAAAAATAAGTTGTTTACTTTTTTTTTAGAATTGGGGAAAGAAAAAGAGCTAGTGGGAGGAATTTTCTGCTTCCACCTTGTTCTGTTTGAACTCGGATATAGGGCTTAGAGGGGTATAAATGGAAGAGAAAAGCAAATACTTCGTTGTTGATTTTGTAACTGGTCAGGTTGACAAAGAATACTACGGTTCACTGTACAAGAAATGCATTTAGAGAACCTGATGTTGAGTTCTGTTTTGACAGAGACTTCTAAAGCCAGGGTGACTCTCTAGATCAGTGGTCCTTAAATGACTCTAGGTTAACTCCAAGTCTATGATTGTTTTGGTAGCAAATCCATGCTTGGATTCTCTGTCTCACCATGTGCTATATGTCCCACCATACATATTCCTATCATTACTATAGACTTGTCTACATTGAGAGAATGGTTACCAGTGAGTAAGGGTGAAGTCCTTGCCTCTTGAAAACCAATGCAAACTTCAAGTCATGTTTAGCATGGGAAAGCTGCTGGATGGCTATACTGGAGATGTTTGGAATCACCCTTCCTTCTAGACCTGTGGATTTATAGGTTGTCACAGGGACCTTTAAGCCCTCTGATGCCCACTGCTCTTTTGCTACCAGATGAAGTCAGCAAGTAGCAGCTGTCATTTGGACTAATCTGAGTCTCAGTCATAGGTCATAGTTTTTGTAGAGGGTTTGTTTCTGTACTGTGCTTATGACAATGTTGCCATGAGGGACTGGATTCTAGAGCCCAAATCACATCTAGCCACAATTGCCTTTGAAACCCCAAGTCACCAACATAGTGACTGCTAGCTCCTCACACTTGGAGGAAAGACAGCAACCAGGAACCATAGAATCAGTAAACATGTTTCTCCCCAGTTATACCTTCGTTACATCATGGGGGGGAAATGCTAGGTTGATTCTCTAACATGTTTAAATTTTTTATTCATTTTTTTTTTAATTGTTGACTTGATAAGTACTCACCTTTGCGTTTGGAAGAGGGAGGTGCAGGCCAGATACAGCTCAGCTCTATGGTCTTTTGGCAGCCCTGCTGTCTTTATCCTCGATGGTGGTTCATTTACCCCTGGGAAACTGTAGGCTTCCACAGTATGACTTCTGAATGCAGAATTCTTGTGGCATATGCATTTATACAAAGCAATACAGCTGCCTTCCCTGAGCTGAGCAAACTATTTTCATGTCCCTTCATTCACAAAGTGTGAGATCTACTACCTTCTTTCTGGCTGTTACCCAGATCATCATAGTGGAGTCTCTATGTAAATTTGTATGACTTTTTTGTTAGGAAATGGCTGAAGCAATGAATGGTATTTCTCCAGTTTACTGTTTTCCACCTTTAAGTATGTTTTCTGACAATACTTCTTCTATTAATCATTTAAGCAATAGTGGAACCCTGAAAGGAATGCATTCAGAAGCAAGAGTGTATTCAGAACCTGTGGTTCATTTAGTGCTGAAAAAAAAAAAAAAAAAAAGAATTCCTATTGATTGGCATCCTCTGTGGTCATGTGATGTAATATTTATGTCACCCAGCCATCCATCAAAACAAGTGTGTCTGTTGTTTTCTTCCCATGGGAGATGTTGATTTCAAAGATTTCATCTCAGTGTTAGTTTGTGTTGTGGCGAACCACCAGACCTGGGGTGGGGAGTGACTAGGTTTATGTACTTTGGGTTTATGTCCCATATTTCCTCCCCTTGCCCAGTGCCAGCTCCTTGGTTTCCTCACTTAACCCTTATGTGCCCAGCCAGGTTTTCCTGTCATCCATCCCCACAGTAAAACAGGCTCACTACATTTCTCTGTTGGATATGGATATACCACTTGAGCTGCTAGGGTGTTTGGGGTTTTCTTTGCTGTTCGTCACTGCTTATGACTGCGACATGGATATGGTCACCTTATCGCAGGGCCTTAAAGATACCTGTATTTTCCTAAGTGGCTATTCTGGGATGGGTATTGAATGAACATGAACTTGGATTTCTTGCAGATTTTGATACCATCCAAAATCAAAATAATAAGTCAGGGTTGGGAGACCTGGCTGCTCAGAATAATTTATCTTTCCCGACAGTTCTTTTGAAGGTCTAGGAAATAGTCCTTGTGGACAGACAGAGAGCAGGCCTTGACTAGATAATAGATGGTGAGATTCCAAGATGGCCAGTTCCTTTCCCATACTTCTGACCTGAGAAATACACCTATCAGTTTAAAACAAAGACATTTTTATTCCACCACCATGTCACCCAGCCTGTGGACAAGATCCATGCTTATCCCAAAGGCATGGACCTATCAGCCTTTATGCCTTTGTCAAAGCCCTAATCTGGGGTGAAAGACTCCCCTCACAGACCCTTAAAACCCTCAGCCCTCAAGGATAACCTGGATTGTGGCTTCCCAAGTCCATCTGCCTTGTATAGTGTCTTTTTTTTTTTTCAGTGTGCCTGCTGTATATGCGGGTTTCCTCACCCCAGAAAAAGCCCTTTCTTCAACTGTTCATTCTGTTTGCTCCTGTTTGCTATGTGAAAATTTCTCTGCCCCTACCTGTCTCACTCCAGATATTTCCTGCCTTCTAATTCTTTACATGGCAGCGAAAACAAACCCCATCAAGACCCCTGGACGATAACACTTTCTTGACTTTTTTTTTTCTTTTTCTTTAGGAAGAATGATGGCTGAAAATCAACAGAGAATAAATGCTGAATGTCACCTTTCAAATAAGAAATCAGGTCTCTCTGGCTTGGGGCTGTTCTTTTGTGACTTGCTCTAGTGTGCATTTTCTTTCAATTTCTGTTCCTTTGGGGCTCTGGTTGCATACCTCCCTCCCCCCAGTAGGTCCCTCTGTATTCCTTAAAACTTTCAATTATTTAAAATATGATGCCTTTTCTTTGTTCCCTGGTAGGCAGCAGCCCTGAGGCCTGCCCAGTGTCTCTAGCACTCCACCAAAAGAAAGGTGGGAGGGACCCTCCTGTGGTGTCTGGGGCCACCTTGGGCTACCACCCAAGGCTGTTTCCCACTAAATGGGAGCTGTAAAACCTGTGGCTTATATAACCCAGCTAGCATTCCCCAGCTAATCTGCAATCTGGGCTTTGATGATCACAAGAAAGCAAAGGTCACGACCCAGAGATCAAAGGGACAGAAGCCCACACAGTAATTGCTGGTTGCCCTCCATACAGGGCTTTGGACTATCCTGTTGGTGTATTGTTTGCACGGAGACTTCAAACATGCTGTTGGTGAACTATGAGCAAAATCAGCTGGCCTTTTCCAGTTGGCAGGCCATTGCGTTAATGCTGTAGGTAAGCTCACCTCTGCTCATTACAGTGAGATCATTGTTGTCTCTAGGAGCATCTGAAGCTGTTCCACTCAGTGTTTGTTCATCTGCCTTGGCCTTCATTGGTGTTTTCTGGCTATTTTTCTGGCTATTGCAATTGGGTGAAGCTGGTATGTCAGGAAGGGACCATATGGATACATTTATTGTCTATCATCTTTGAACACAGAGAATCCAAGCAAAGTATTGTTCATAAGGAGGCTGAGGCCCATTCCCATGACTCAGATAGAGAAACTGAGGCTCAAAAGGGCAGCTCAAAGCCTCAAAGCATGAGCTCTGTTCTGCCATGAAAATTTCCTCCCTCCACCCTTCATCACGATGTCCTACCTGCTTTTCCATTTCTCCTCTTAATTGGCAAGAGCTCTAGTTTCTCAAAGAAGCTACATGTAAGCCATTGGTGACTTTTCTCACTTATCAGACACCTTTAACAGTTGACCAGTGCTCTTGACCCGTGTGAGATAACCAATATTATTTTTTTCAGATAGATTTATTTATTTATTTATTTGTTTGTTTGTTTGTTTATTTTACATTATTCGGAAGAGGGTACCAGATGTCATCATAGATGCATGTGGTTGCTGGGAACTGAACTCAGGACCTCTGGAAGAACAATCAGTGCACTCAACCTCTGAGCCATCTCTCTAGCTCCCAATAGCCAGTATTATTAAACAGGGTTGATGCAATCTAGTTGGCAGCAAAGCATCATGCTCTCTGTTGGCAGGCTTGCCCCATACTGTTAAGCTTTGTGGGAAACTGAGAACAGAGGCTGCTCTCATCCATGACTGCCTTCAGGGTACCAGGTAGAGCATCAGAAACCTGCATTCTGTCTCTATACTCTTGGTTCATGGGAATAAGAAGGTGCTAGAAAATAATCCAAAGAAGCACTGAAAGTCATAAATGCCATGGAGAAGTTACCCAGTACTCTGGAGTCTCATTCTCCTGAGAACCCATGAGAGTCTTGAACTGTTTTGGTGAAAGAAATATGGCTGCCCACCCACCAACAGATCCTAGAGATCCATGGGGTTCGTCTGTGGTTTGTGCTATTACTGAGGAGAGGACTATTCTTCTGGTGTATGTGGGACAAAAGAATCTTTACTTTTCCCTTTGGCATCTAGGCAAATAGTAATAATAAAATAATAATATTGATATAAAAGTGAAAACAAATTGAGTTTTCAATAATAACAGAAGGACTAGAGTCCCTTTCTCCTTCTGTTTTAGCTTTGTCCTTAAAGGGTCCTTTAAGGAAATCTACCATTTTACATCAAGAGAGAGGGATGATAATCTCTGAGTGGTGGCCTCTCATTTTCAGAAAACCTGTCTGCACACAAGGACCAATGGGTATTTAGGCACCTTTGCTAGGTTCCCGGCCATCCTTCCATCCCCTACTCCTACCACCTCTAGCCCTGGGGGCTTCCCCCAGCCACCTTGAGAAGGTCAGGAAAATTGGAGTTGCCCTCTGCAGCTAGAGATGAGAGACTTAAGTTAGACTGATCTCTTCTCATTAAGTAGTGCCTGGCTTAACAAGCAGTTTTATAAATCTGAAGCTGTCTCCGGGTGTCATGGGATTTATGGACAGGGGGAATCTGCCATAAAGTGCTTTATGATGGCTGCCGTCTGTGTTATTAGTAGCTGTCTCTTCCTTCAACCATTGCTGTTTGATAATAGCCTTAAAACACCCAGAATTACTTACCTGCAAGCCCCATTCCCATAGCCCCTGTTGACAGTCTGAATAAGTTTACTGGCCTTTTGTGGTTCTTTTCCTTCAAAACAAACTGATTGGACCATCAATAGCTCCTGGGAGCTGACAGAGGGATGTCATCTGGACTAACCCTTGTGATTGCAGGTTATCTGGGGGAGTTAACCTCCCTGCATTGTTAACTGAAATGTTTTATGTACTATGCAACTTTAGGATACGGCTGTGATAACCCCAGTAACTAAGTCATACATCACAGTAAAGAGATTTGGGTGCAACAAATAACCCCGGATTAAATTTACAAGGGTTGAATTGATATTGTAAAAGCCTTCATTCTGTGGCTTCGGCAATCTGCGCTTGTGTTTTTATGGCAAACTTGTATTACACTCAGGATTGAAGCTGCAGCTTTTGACACTCTGACATGACCTAGAACAAAGGGAGATAGATCTCCCAAGACCAGCTCTGGACAAGCAGGCTGGACGCCCACTGGCTTATCACTTGGCAGGGATGCTGAAACCTATTCTAAGTCACCAGGGGACAGGAAGACCTGGTAAATGTGACTGTTAGCTGGGCTCTACAGAGCCCAGATGCAGAGGCAGGGCAGACTGTTGGAGGAACTGGGAAGGAGACTCCTCACTGCCTCATTGCGCTCATAATTTCCCAACTATTAGTCCTTGTGGTGCTGTTTTCACTAGGACATTGGTTCTCAGCAGGATGGCAGTGGTGACAGCATCACCTGGGAACTTATTAGAAACATAAATTCTAGGCTTCAGTCCAGATCGCCTCACTAAGGAGCTCTGGGGATGGGCCGGCTTCTGCATCTGGGCTTTTTAACAAGCCTGTGGGGTCATGACCATGCCTGCTCAAAGTCAAGAACCACTGTGCTAGAATGTAAACGCTGTGCTAGACCACAGGATGATGTGAGAGCAGAGGTCACCTGCTTACTTGTTTACCTTTGCAGCAGTCCTACATAGCTCCTTCATTGAAAATATCAGAAATATTGTCTTTGTTTATGTGTCTCTGTGTATGTATGAATATATACTATTAAATTCACAAGAGTTGAATTGGCATTGTATAGACAGTGCCCACTGAGATGAGATGAGGATGTCAGATGTCTGGAGCCGCAGGTACAGTTGCTGGGAGCCCTGCTGTCACAGATGCTTGTAACTAAACTTGGGTCCTCTAGAGCATCACAGAAGGCCCCTAACTGCAGTTACATCTCTAGCCCCTTTAAGATAATTAGTGTGTGTATGTGCATCTATGCATGTATGATATGTGTTGGTGCTTGCTTATTACTGAGCACATGTGGAGGTCATGGGATGACTCCAAGGAATTGTTTTTTTCCTTCTGCTGTGGGCCATGGGGATCAAATTCAAATTGAACAATATCTCCCAAGCCCCTTGGGATGAAGCTATTCTAAAGAATCACTTGTGTTCTCCCTTTGGCTATCAGTCTATAGATTCCAAGAAATTGGAATTTCCTTCAGAATCTTATGCTAGAAGAAGGAAGAGCCTGGAAGCCTGATGTCACAGAGGGAGCTTGTCTCCTTGAAAGAGATTTGCATCTCGTCAGCTCATATTGCATCAGACACCAGAGTGGAGACAATGGTGATGGGCAGAATACTTCCTTGCACAGATTGCCTGTGCATACCTCTGGTCCTCTCTTCAACTAAATACCATCTTAGGACCAGACAGATGAACTGGGGACTTTCTTGTTTCTCTCCCCAGTTGCCACATTGAACACATCTCCTTTTCTGCTTTGCATCATTAATTTGTCTCTTTAATTGGCTTACTGAGAGTGGGTAGCCTATGCTGGTTTTGCTATCCTGCCAGGGCCCACACTCTGTTCCTAACAGGTTGAGTAACTCTCCTCTCTGGGAACTCACAGTGGCCCTTGGGATGGAAACGGAGTCACTCAGAGTCAAGGGGTGATTGGCAGACTGTGTCATAGAGTGTCTCTCTGACTATAAGAAGAATGTCTGAAAACAGCAGCTCTTTGTCATCTAAAAATTTTTAACTAGCTTAAAAGCCAGCACCTCTCTGTCTTTCTCCTTTGATTTCTGAGCTGTGATCCAAAGTGACGCGAAGTGACAATGCGCGGTCTGTTGTCATCATGGTTCCTGGCAGCCCCATGAAGGATCTTTCACTCCATCATTAAACATCCGCTGATTTTCTAATACTGATGTCGTCCTCACCTGAATATTCATCTCTTCCCACCCTACACTTAGTGGGTGTCTTTTCTCCTTTGAGCGTCACTCCTGACATATTGTTTCTGTCTGTACATGTCTTTATTTGAAAGAATCTGTTGTCATCAAGACTTTGCCAGTGTAAGCAGGAGATGGAAGTTTTCTCTGACAGTCTGAAGCTGGTGGGAATTCTGCTAAGGGGTAGAAAGAGCATTTGAGCCCTTTGCCTCATTTTGGATAAGATCGGAGATGTCGGGAGGGGTTAGGGAGAAAAGGAAAGGAAAAGGAATAGATTGAGGCCAGGGGGGAAGCAGGAGGGAGATGAGAGGAAAGGAAAAGAGGGAACGAGGAAGACAGACAGAGAGGGAGGGAGAGAGAGAGGGAGGGAGGGGGAGAGGGAGGGGGACTATAGTACTTTCGGTCTTAGGAACTGTAAAGGAATTTTAGAGCTCCACACAAACCAGATGGCCTGGTGCTCTGGGCTTCATCCCTGGGAGTGTGACAGTGCACATCTCCAATCTCAGGCACTCCCACAGGGAGATGCAAGACAGAAGCAGGACCCCAAAAGCTCATGGTCCAGCTAACCTGTAGAACATAGCGTTGCAAAATCAAAAGAGACCCTCCATTAATTAATAAAGTCAAAGGATAGAACTAGCTCTGGAATATTGGCCTTTGACCTACGTCCAGTACCCAAGTGCTTGCTCACTCACATGAAATAATAAATTAATTCATAAATGAATTAATTAAAGTTAATTGCAAAATAATTTCAATGTGTTTTGACTTTAAGAGTCCAGGGGGCCTCTAAACTGCTGTCTCTGGCTTTTGAGTGATAGCTAAGTCTTTTACCTGTAAAAGCTTATAAAGGTCACTTGGTGACATGAAATTACCTTATAGATGTATAAGGAGGCTCGGAGAACCCCAGGTTCCATTGGCAAGGGAGGCACAGTGCATGCCCAAGTAATATTTACACTGATAAAATTTTAAGGAAGTTGCTTTAAAATTTGGTTCTCTGAAGCCCATGTGGAATGGCATATTCCTCCCTTTCCCTTTAGTTTTTGGTTTTCTCTGTTTTCCCATAATGACTCCATCCATAGCTTAGCCTTACTGATTTCCAGTTGGTCGTGTGCCAATACAGAGTTGCAGTTACAGTAAGAACCCCTATGAGGTTGGAGAGCTATCATCATCATTTCTATATCCCTAGGGCCTAGCAGATAGTAGGCACTCAAGAAATGTTTGTGCAGCTGAAATGAATGGATTAACTATTGAATTCATTCTTGCATTAGTTTCCAAGATATAATGAAGGTATACGCCTTTGAGAAGATTGGGGGTTAGGTAAGTAAATTCATTACTTGAACAACACGGAAATAGCTAGATGATGGCAGTATGCTGGGCTGGATGCTGATAGTGTACTCTAGGAGTGTTTAGAATAAAGAAAACACCAAGGATTAGAGATGAGAAGTATACTGAGATCGGAATTTGGAAGATGATGAGGTGGGTGCAGGAAGTGATAGGTTTCTTTAGAGACTGTTCATTGCTCTTGACATTGGGTGTTCATCTTTTTTTCTAAAGCAGAAGAGCCCTGAACAATTGCTCACTTGATAGAGAATGTGGTATTGATGGGAAGCAATGTGGGCTGATGACTGTTGCCGACAAGAAAGTATAGACAAGGGTCTATATATTTACCCACTTATAAACATATACCCTGGCAGGTGCATCTTCTTGCCAATACCCTTTATACATATCTGTTTGAGGGCAATTCATTAAAACACGTAGTCATTGGCTTATCCTTGGTGGTATATAAGGGATATTTTAAGGGAACAGAGGCTACCCTGTATTTGCTAGATTTAGGAGACCATAGAAATTTCCTCTGATTCCTGTTTATTTGCAACAGAGAATGCCTCTGAACTATCTTGTGAAAATTACCCAGAAAGGATGACAGAAAGTGCTAAAGATTGCCTGGAATCATCAGTGAAGCAGTCCTCAGCTATGTACATATCCTACTTATCCTCCAAAGGCATATACCTTAGTGGGTCTCTTTTAAGGTCATATCTGTGAAATCCTGCCCTCCAGCCTCAGCTCCAATTTGCACATCAATTGTGTCAATAATGAGAGGTGATACAGATGCCTCCTATGAATGACAATTACATATATGGTACAACTGATCAAAGTTTGTATTACTCTTACTGAGAACTTTCTATGTTGAAGCAGGGCCCATTTCCCAGAATGGAAGAATGAAATACATTGCAAGCTCGCTATTTCTAATGGGTTGTGTATCCACCCTTGAGTCAAGTGCAATTAACACTAAAGTTTGGTGTCTGTGTCAAGTGCAACCCTTTAACTTTCTCCTAGAAGGGAAAAACTCTTGTGGGGAGAGGAAGGAAGGGAGTGGCTAAGATCTAAATCTTAGAGCCTTGTGGGATGGGCTCCTGTGATTCACACATATCACCCACAACCCTGAGGCTGTCAGTCCTCTCTTTTGAGTTGTTTCTGCCCTTTTCTCACAGGTACTTTGTTCTGCACAAGTTGCCTAATTTGAAGTTTCTGGATGCCAAGAAAGTCACCAGGCAAGAACGGGAGGAGGCATTGGTCAGAGGGGCCTTCATGAAGGTGGTGAAGCCCGAGGTGAGCTGCTATGTCCAATTTTCCTATGAGATTTATATCTTACTCCATTGGTTGTTCTAAAGATGATGTCTTCCTGTGCATTTAGAAAGCAGTTGTGATCTCCTACCAGGGTTCAATCATGAATACAGAGCTTGACAGTTAAGAAACTGACTGAATATAACTTGGGTCTCCCTATCACTCAGTGTAAGGAGCCTTTATGTATAACACACTGTGGTGGTTTACATGAGAATGGCTCCCATAGACTCCTGTGTTTGAAGAATGGTCTCCAAGTGGTAGAACTTTTTGGGAAGGATTAGGAGGTGTGGCCTTATGGGAGGAATATGTCACTGGGGTGGTGTGGCTTTCGAGGTTTCAGAAGCCCATGCCATTTCTAGTTATGTGAATCAGAAACTAAGCTCTGGGCTTGTGCCCCAGTGCCATGCCTTCCTGACTGCTGTTATGATGGTCATGGACTCACCCTCTGAAACTCCAAGCCTGCAATAAATGGTTTCATCTGTAGGTTGCCTTGGTTGTGGCATCTTTACATAGAAGAAGAAAGGTAACTAAGATGCACAGAAAAATTAATAAAGCTCTGTGAGCTCTACTGGTAAATTTTAGGCTTCCTCAGTGCTCTCTGATCGGTAGGTCTAGAGCTGAAAAAAACAAACAAACAAACAAAAAAAAACCCCAAAAAACCAAAAAAACAAAACACTAGAAATTTCATATTTCCATGGTGGACACAATCCCTCTTGACCTTAGGAGGGGGCTCTTGTTTCTTGCTACTAAAAGGAAGAAATTTTCCTCTATCAGAAAGGAAGGTTCTTCAGTTCCTCGAGAAGCCCTTGCCACAGTGAACAGCGTTTTCTGGCAGTGTGTGTTGGGGCTGCTGTGTGTTCCCCATGTGCAGTTCAGCAGGATTTACTGGGACAGTTGGTTTGGAGTCCTGGATTCAGACACAAAGGAGTTTTAAGGATGTTCACAATCTCTCTGAGAGACATTTGGGGTTGTTTAAGAAGTTGGAGCCTGATGAGTGGATTCTGTGAGCCTGATGACCACCCCTTTCTGGAAACTTCACTGTCCTAGAGCACTGTGGAGCTCCTTAGTTACCGCCTATAAAATTGCAGTTCTCTGTTTAAAATGCTGGCATGGGGATCCTGAAGGTCTCATTTGTCCTCATTCAGTGACTTCTAGCCTTCTTTACATGCATTGGAAAGGATTAATCAGGAGAGAGAAGCCAAACAGCCAAAACAGAGCCGAACAATGAAACCTCTTCCATCAAGTTATGCTGTTGGCAGCAGACCTCAGGCCACTTCTTTCCCTGAATCCATGAGGTGCGACTGATTTCCTGTTATGCTGAATAAAATTGCTAACAGTTGTGAAAATATATGATACGGAGGGTATAATTCTGGCAGATAAATGTATTGTTACCTGTTTCAGCATGTGGAGAATTAATTGAGTGATTCATTTCATAGCTATTAAAGTGTTAACAGTTCTCCTTATTGGCGCATCGGCCTGACATAGTGCACATGACTGCCTTTAGTTATTCCAACTTTTGCCATCTTGTCCAAATGAAAGAATTTATCTCCTGGCTTCTTTCTCCTTTCTTTTCTTTCTCTCTTTTTCTTCTCTTTTCTTAGGATTTCAGAGCCAGCCAGTATCACCAACCTCAGCCAAGTGCAGCAGATGAAGTCTTTGTGATACCCTGGGGTCAGATCCTGGCCATCCTGCCTTTCCTACCTTCACATCTGCACTGCCCTGTGCAGATCTCTATTCATCTTTTCCTCCTTTGCTTTGGGACTGGAAGCTGTAACCTTGCCAATGGGAATCTGAAGAAGTACTAACTAAGGTGTCCATGTCCTGAGATGTTGTATTCTGTATGTACCTGACTCTATTCCAAGGCTCTGTGTCTCAGAACCCTGCATACACAGAAGAAAGGACCACCAACTCAGAGCAGTTTATGGGGTTCCCCAAGGGCCCTGGGTCATGAATTTGTGAGCTGGAATTTTACCCTTGTATCTGACATGGGTCTTGGCTTCTTCTCACTTTGCTGTTTTAGACTTGGAGAAAAAAATCGCTATTTTTCCCCAGGGATGTCTTGACAAACATGAAACTTCCCAGAAGAGCCCAAGTAAGGAAGACAGATGAATGAACTGTCTTGCTGTATAGATATAGGGAGAGCAGGAATCCCCTCTTGCCTTTGACCATGATGAGGATGGGCTCTTTAAAACCTGCCATCAGCTGTCTGAGTCATTAGGAACATCATCAACAGTGTTCTTCAGTGTTCCCAATTAGCTTCTTATCAATTATAGAATTAGCATGTTTGTATGATTGACTCTAATGCTTTTATTAACTGTATTACTCTTAAAAATGCCCATCAATTATTTTAGGAGAGACAAAAATACCCTTGACAAAGCAGCATGGGGATCTTGGCTTCTCTTTTGTGAAGTCACACGATTTCCCAGCTAGAGGGGACCTCAGAGGTCCCTTCCATTGCTTTGTGGGTGACAGATCTGGGAGAGAGGCAGAAGCCGAAGTTCCTGATGAAGCATAGGGATCTTGGAGTTCTGGTTAAGTGTTCTATATGATGATCCTTTAGGAGTGCACAAAGATTCCATGATATTACTGGTTTATCATATTGCACATGTCTGTTGAATGGCAGGCAATTCCCTTTTGTGTGTTATTTTCTGAGACACAGTGCAGTTGTATTTTTCCTACAGATAGAAGAAAGCCAAATAAGTTTTTTACTGAACTAATAAACTGGCATTCAGAAGGCTGCTTCTTACCCGTTTGCCATGTGTACAGACACATACATGTTCCTGTGCAGCTATATCTATCTATCTATCTATCTATCTATCTATCTATCCATCCATCCATCCATCCATCCACCCATCCATCTATCTCTATATCTACCTATCTATCCATCATCCATCTATCTCTATATTTATATATCTATCTATCCATCCACCCATCCATCCATCTCTATATATCTATCCATTCATCCACCCACTCATCATCCATCTCTCTATCTATCTATCCATCCATCTATCTATCTATCTATCCATCCACCCATTCATTCATCTATCTCTATATCTATCTATCCATCTCTCTATCTATCTATCCATCCATCTATCTATCTATCTATCTATCTATCTATCCATCCACCCATTCATTCATCTATCTCTATATCTATCTATCCATCTACCCACCTACTCATCCATCTATCTCTATATCTATCTATCCACCCATCGACTCACTCAACCATCTATCTCTATATCTATCTATCTACCTATCTATCTATCCATCCATCTACCCACCCATCCATCCATCTATCTCTATATCTATCTATCTATACATTGCGTGTGTGTGTCTTTCTTATCTCTCTCTGTGTGTATATATATGTGTGTGTATGTATGTGTATTTATTTATACATGCATACATACATGTTCAGGGAGGAATGTATACACTTTGAATAAACCTCTAAGTGGAGAGCAATTTCCTTCCCTCCGATTGCTGAAGTTGCGCTGTGCACACTTGCAGAAGACCTGTTTTTTCATAACAGAATCAGAATCTCAAGTTGACTTCTGTCCTTTTGGGGCAGCAGGGCCCTGTTGTGCTTATTCAGCAGAAAGCTCTGATGGATGATCAAGGAGGTTGTGATTTGGGGAGCTTTTTTCATTTTGCTCCTGACATAAAGTATTTGGGAGAAACGAAAATGTCTCTCCAATCACAGCCTTTGCCTTCGAGGTAGGAAACAGACAGTCTAGGTGTTCTTGGCTGATGCAAATGCAAAACCAGTCAGGAACCAGCCAAGCTCCTGTGTCACCGGAGTCTGAATCGGAACCTGGCAGGCCTGGACACTTGAGGCCAAGTACTCTCTAGCTCTTGCTCCTGATGACACGTTTTGCCTTTGTAACTACTCTTTGCCTTTTGTTGATTCAAAGCTGTCTTTCTTCTGAATTGTTCTGTGGA